>JADLZL010001484.1:0-73081 GCA_015844335.1 Chrysopogon serrulatus
AAATCACGTGGTGGGTTGAATGGATGGGTGCAACAGTCAGTACCAGATCTCTGGAAACTAATTTGCTAATTGAACTCGTTCTGATTACATCATGTCACTCACTGTTCGGATCTACAGAAAACTCTGATCATGTGTGACTCGTTGTCAATATTCAACTGCTGGCATTTTGCATTATCCGCAAGCTGCCAATACTTTCACATGGTCTACGCCTCTATGGTTTAACGTGTGTATTTGGCAAATAATTGTTTCTTTATATGTGAAGTGCGAGGTAGAGTAGATACGTACATGCCCGTGCCTCTCTCCAGTCATGTTTGTTCCAAGTGAAGACTAGCACCAAAAGAAACATACAGCTCAGTGGCTTATGATCCTGACATCAAATTAGCCTATTTCAGAACGATAAAGGTCAGTACGAGCAACAATTAGCATAGAATAGCAGAATCCAGCATTTACAAGTCAAAGAGCAACCAAGCACTGCCCACTGATTATCTCCTTACATCAGTTTGCCTAGTTCATCTGTATCTTCCTCAATTCTCATTACATCAGGTATAAGGAGAATCCCAGCTATGAACACGAGTTCATTCAATCTCGCTAAACATGGAGCCTAGCAAGCATGCAGGCATCAGCCACTGGGTTCCGCTGTATAAAATGGACACCAGTGTTTGGGCTGACACCAAGGTTCAGGTTTCGCCAAATTTTCAAGTGCTTGTCCCCCTCAGACTAACCAAGATTCAGCTCTTGCTAGTTCTTCATGCGCTTATCCCTGATACTATTCAACTTTTGTTAATTTTTCATGCGCTTGTCCCTGGGCGTGACCATGGCGGTTGAGTCTGTCACATCCTGCAGATCAAGCATGGACTGAGATCTCATGAGAGCTGAGAACTGCTGGGGTGGACGAGGTGCAGGCGGAGAAGCAAAAGCACCCATGGCATTGCTGGGCCTTCTGTGCGGGCGACGGGAAGACGGCTTCTGGGAGCGGTTATGTTCGTCATCGCTGCCACTGTTGCTTCCTGAGCTACTTGTTGCAGCAGGCGATATACTCATCCTCCTGCAGTTTGTGGGGCTGTCGATTGCATCATCTTCCGGGAATACCTCTTTATTCTGCGGTTTGCTCCATTTGAAACTGAATGGAATAAGACCTTTGCGCTTCCTAGGGGATGGTGTTTCTGGCTTTGGAAGATTTTTCAGCAGAGAAGGTATTACAGCATCTTGAAGCTTTGCAAGAGATCCAGACTTTCCATTGTAGAACTTGCATACCCCCTTCCTGTCATATGTAAGAACAATGATCAACAAAAAGGAAAACTGATTTGATGATGAAATATAAATCTCTAATAACCAATATAAAGCTAGTATAACAATTTAAGGACTGGACAAAGAGATGAGCAGTCCCCAGGCTGTTTACAATGAATAAACAGACAAAATTAAGTTGCCAACTCCAAAAACAGAGACAAGTATATAGATAACAAATTCATGTGGACTAAGAATGTCCTGTCTGTTTGATCATGTGTTTGGGTTACTACATGTCCCTATCACACTGTTGGAAATCTACATGCACAAATATCTGCTTCCATCACAAGGTAGTAATACAGCATTCCAGGTAACCATAGGTGTCAAGAGCCTACACACAACATTAAAGCTACTAAGGAGTGTTATTATTTTAGGGCAAGGAAAATGAACTTTCAGTTTTATATGATCACTTCTAATACACAATAGCGGTATAAATAATCAAATGTGTACAACAATATGCTCAAAGAGATGAATGCATTCAGGTGATTCCACACACAAACCATGAAACAGTTTTTGCAAAATCATGTAGTTTAGCAAAAGAACAAATGATCCCTTGCCAAAGATTACATGCATCTGCCAATTCCAGAGCTTACAGCCTCACAGAGACCCTATCTAACCATCAGTCGGTAAGGTCATGGAACCAAGAACAAACAAGTTATACCAGATTTCCAGTAGATATTGATCTATTTGACTTGCTATGATGAGTATGGAAAATGGATGGAGTGCTACTTCCTTTGTAATGTATAACTCTGCTCTAGTGTCTAACAGAAGAAATTTCATCCTTTATGGACATATGTTTTGAGCATGTAAAAGCTTTGATAATACCAGGAGTTTATGGGAATACAATCCTGTCATGTAGCTTATTTGGACTGAATAACTAATAGGACTAATAGGATTGAATATAGTTTTCCACTGAACTAGTAGGACTGAACCCAGCAATAGGCAGGCTACATCAGTAAGCCAACTACAGCAGCATTTGGTAAAATCACAGTAACATATTAACATGTACTCCAGGAATAATACTAATGAAAATAATATCACAAGAATTATGAAGTGTTTTGCACCTAGTCCAAAGTACTGCTCCAATCATACATCATATGTAGCAACATAACTATAAGGAACTCTACAAACAGTTGACACACAATATTTCCATCTTAAATAGAAAGAAACAGAACTTTATAAAGAATAGGTTTATAGTGATTAGACTATCGGAGACATACTAGAGTACTTGCTGCATGCAATTCTCATTGATACCTACTTTTAGTCCCCTAAGAAAGCCTAATTGAAACTTAGTTTCATATATCATTTTGCAGTCAAGTGGATCACAAAGCATTTGAATGACTAGATCAGAGTTTGGTATTCTTGCAGGCCCCCCTGAGCAACTAGCACCAAAACATACACAGAAGTGACCAGTGCTTCTAGCCTTCCACTAAATTATTCCACTTCCGCCCCAACTTATTTTAAGAACGCTACATACCTGTTGGTGCCAAGCAGTTCAGGGAACAAAAATTTCATAAGATCAAAGAATCCACATTATGAGGTGACGTTTGTATTATGAACTGTACAGTAGAAATGCGTAATCTCCACAACCACGATGAATGCAAAGCACCTCGGAGAATCGCATATGAGAACCCTAGATTGCAACAATTTTGCCATCCTATCACTCCAGGGTCAGAGACACCTGTTGAAGTTAAGCTATCAAGGGGAATAAAATTTCCGAGGCCAAAGAATCCATATGATGAGGTGACGTTTACTTGTGAAGAGTACGAATGCCGAATCCCCACCAAACACAGTGAATGCAAGACACCACAAAGATTTGACTAGAAACGCAAATCGCAACAGTTTCTCATCTGATCACTCTGGACGAGACAGAATGTGATGTGAAGAACCCCCTAGATTTCCCAACAGAAGAAAAATACTCCAAGACCTCCCCTGCTTCAACAGAGAATCAGGAATCTGCGTATGTAACGCAAATTCCCCAACTGACACCGATCAAGAACCAATCTCTTGGGACTGCATTAGTCCAACCAGCACAAGAAATCTCCAAAATTTCCCGGGAGAAACGAGATCAGCGAGACAAAGAGGAACCGCCTGTAGCCACATTACCCCCGAATCCCCCAGAGGAGCCGCGCGAATAAGCCGACAAGGCCGATCAAGATCCGTTCCCCGTGGCGAAATGGGCGCTCACCTGAAGGGCAGGGCCTCCTGGAGCGCGTCCATGGTGTCGAAGGGGGAGCCCTTGTAGGAGCTCTGCACCTCGCCGTCGCCGCCCTCGACCTCCTCGCCGTCCCACTCCCACTGCGCCGCCGCCGCCGGGCTGTCGCTGTCCCGCCCCACCGAGGACGAGCCGCCGCGCCCCGCCGACGGCGGCGGCGAGGCCGCGTAGCCGCAGCGGGCGACGCGGCCGAACCGAGGGGCGCCGCCACCACCGCCACCCAGCCCGCGCCCGCTCTCCAGTGCGATCGACATGGCTCGCGCTCCTCTCGCGGCCTCGTCTCACATGCAACGGAAGCAGTAGCAGCCGCCGCCGCCTCTTGTTTCTTTCGCTCTCGCTCGCTCGCTCGACTCCTCGCCTTCACACGCGCACGGCGCACGCGCACGGGTACCGAAAGAGCAGGGGAGGCGAGCAACTAGCGTGGCGGCTAGACTAGTTTTTTTAAGGAAGGGCAGTGTGGCTGGGTTCGCGTGGTATTTATCTTTCTTGGAAAAAAGAAAAGAGGGCAGCTTTTGAAGATTTCCCCCCTTTTTCCTTTTAATAACATTTTCCTTTTTCTTTAACTCCTAGTACTGGTGAAGTAGAAAATGGATATGCTATAGGTGTTGGTGTATTTGTATTTCAAGCTATAAATGTTGTTTTTACCCCTCCATATTAAAATACCGACATCCTGGGCTGTTGATCGTTTTGTTGTTCGATGGCCTTTTGGACGTGAATACCCTTAGCTCCGTTGCCCTGCATGCGGTTTATTAATCACGCGGCTCATCGATTCTACTCCCGCACTAATCGCGCGCACGCTGCCAGCCATACAAAATAAAGACACCAGCAAAAAAAGAGCGACAGGAAGGAATCGAACTCTGCCCGCTGGACTCACATCTCGATACATGAACCAAACAAGAAACTTTACTACTACACAATTTAATAGGGGTAGACAGCGAGGGAAAAAAACAAAAGTGGAATCACAAAGCATTGCTAAGGTGCTAAATTCACTAAATAGAAATGAGTGCTACCTAAACAAGAATACTACTAACAAAAGTGGAAACAAAGCATTGCTAAGGTGAATTCACTAAATAGAAATTCTAACATTTAACTATGGTTCGTATTTTCTAATTCTCCATTAGTTTAGAGGGTCTTTCTATGATGCTCCTCTTGATATGAGACACTTACTCCCTGCGTCTCGTAAAAAGCGTTATTATTATTTTATAAAAAATTAAATGTTTTAACTTTGACTATATATAAACAATAAATGATGATGCATAATATTGTTAGATTAAGCGTTGAATTTTTTAATAAACTTATTTAAAAAAATATAAATATTGCTAATATTTTATATAAATCTAATCAAAGATAAGAGAAAACTTAATCTAAACTGAACTCTAGATGATCTTTTTATTTTATTTAAAGATAAAGCGAGTAGTCATTTGTCCGACCTTTCCAAGGCGATTTTCAATCTTACCAAAGTCGAAATTTGCCAAGTAGGACAAAGTGCCTAACACATTGCAAGACATTGGCATGTGTAATGGAAGATTCAATGGTGATGGACATTAGATGGAATGAAAGATGATGGAGCACAAGCACAAAGGCAAAGCATAGGAGGAATGTAGCCAAGAGAAGGCATTCAACACCGAGAGGCAAGATGGGCACAGGCAGTAGCAATAGTGGGTGGATGTGCTCGGTGTTCACAGGCACAGCAACGGAGAATACACCTAGGCCAGCCCCCTTCACGGCCCCACACACAAAGTGACAACTGACAAGTTCTAGTGTTCTAGACAGCGAAAAGCACGGTTCAGTCTATACCTAACCCGAGCTATTTATTTTGAATACTTTTTATATAAAAAGTGGACAGCCCGTCAAAGGGTCGAGCTCGATTAACAACAGAGATCCGCACAGTGATAGTACATGTGATTATTACGTACTTACAGAGTGGGAGTTCTCTAACATCTTGACCTGCCTGCTTGTGACAAAAAGTTTATTTTCGGTTAAAAAAGCTCAGGTCGGCACAGCGCGCGCGCACGCACACACGAGTGAGCATCCGTACGTGTATGGATGAAAATGGTACGGATATTTATCTAACCGTCCGTTCGACCGAATTGGTTTAGATCTGTCCGTATCCGGGTCCGGATATTCAACATCCGGTACCGTACCCATATCTAAATACTCAAATCGCATATTTATGATGTGATACTCAATCGTATCCTATCCGGCATAGATGACACTATCCGTATTCGAATCCAAATTCGGATAGAAATATAAAAACAAATATAGTATCAGTGATATCCATTCGTATCCGATCCGTTTTCATCCATACGTACGTGTACATGCTCGCGGGTTGATCGGAAAGGTGGTGGTCCACCGCTCCGCTCCACCTCCACCTCCACCTCCACGCACAATGCACGTCCCCGGCGGCCGAACCAAAACGCGACGCCCACACGGACACCGGACACCGGTCGAAGTCGAAGCTGCACGTACGCCAGCCTAACCGCCAACAGAGACCTACCCCAACAAACCCGCGGGAACCTTTGCGCCGAGACCATTATTATTGTGCTTTGCCTGCCATCAGTGCAGCATGCATGCTGCATCAAAATCAAATCCGGCCGGCCCGAAAGCACCGACCCACCGATCCATCACGGATTCATCACGTCTAGCTGTATACTCCTAGCACACGTCAGGTAGGCAACAATCTCAGCTCAGCTGCATGCAGACGATATTGGACCAAATCCAAGAGTGAAATGTTAGCTATCCATCCAAAGCCATATAATTTAGAGTTTTAATCTTGGAGACACGTACGTACAGAAACAGAATGAGATCCATTTGGATGCGTGCATCAGTAGAAATGAATGATCAATCGAGGAAGAAGAAACAGCGCGAGCGAAATCAGTGCATCAGTCAGGATGTTGTTGCAATGCAATAATGTAGTATCATCTATCTATCAGTGCGTGGCGACGAGCTGCGCGCCGCGGACGGCGAGCGCGGCGAGCGGTCCGATGGCGAGGGAGTTGATGTAGGTGCAGGGCTCGGTGTAGGACGAGTTGCCGCGCTTGTCCACGAACCCGTCGTTCTTGTCGGGCCCGCCGACGATGGCGCCCGTGAGCTCGTTGGGGTTGGGCCGGTCGGGCGCCATCCACTCCCCGAAGCTGAGCCCGCAGTTGACGTCCGTCCCGGGGGCAGCACGGGCGTGGACGCCCCGCGGTGGTGCGGCTGCGTCGGCGAGTTGGCGCCGAAGCCGACGACGTAGGAGCTGTGCCGCGGGTTGGCGCCCAGCAGGTAGTCCATCTGCTGCCGCGCGAACTCCAGCAGCCGGGCCGGGGGCACGGGCTGGTTCCCGCACATGACGGACTGCTTCGTCCGCAGCAGCAGGTCGGAGTAGACGACGAAGAGGAAGGCCGTGCTGGTGACGTACTGCGTGTTGGCGCCGTCGCGGAGGTGGATCACGCCGCCCGGGGTGATGGTCACCTGGTGGAACGGCGTGTCCGGGAGCACCGCGCACACGAAGTTGTCCGCCTGGGTCTTGAAGTTCTGCGCGCCGCCGCCGGAGGTCATGTTGAACTCGGCCAGGAGCACCTGCGCGCCGGGGTACTTGAGGTCCCAGCTGAACTCGGCAACGCTCGACGAGATGGAGTCGTGGGAGATGAAGTCCGCGTACACCTGGCGCTTCGTCGCAAGGTACAGCCACGTGGCAGCCCACAGCAGCTCGTCCTGCATTGCAGTTGCAGCTCCATCACTCATGCATGCATGCCGTCAAAATGCATTCATTCATGTGTGTATGCAACACATGACTGACTACACTGTGTGTGGTACACGTACGTTGAAGCCCGAGTAGGAGCAGTAGAAGGGGCACTCGCCGTCGTAGCTGCCCCGGTGGGCCTTGGCGAACAGCCAGAGCTGTGGCATGCATTGCATGGGACGGGCCAACCAATAAGCAATAAGCATATGCATGGGACGGAATGGGTGTACAAAAGAAACAAAGAAAGCTAACCAGCTTGGCCTTGTTGAGGAGCGCGCGCGCGTACTTCGGGTCGTTGCGGAACACCATGGAGGCGGCGGCGAAGGCGGCGGCGGTCTCGGCGGCGATCTCCGTCCCGGGCGTCTTCTCGTCGATCTCGTACAGCGTCCGCGGCGCCTTCATGTTCTCCGGCCGCACCCAGCACTGGTGGTCCAAGTTGGGGTCGCCGACCTGACATAGAAACGACGATGGAGGATTTCCGATCCGTCGTCGAATCACTCTCGATCGACTAATATAACACGCGCACGGAGGACGCCGGCGGCTCACCTGTACCCACAGCTTGTTCTTCCTGGCGGCGCATTTGAGCAGGTAGTCGGTGCCCCACCTGGTTGCTTCCAGCACGTGCTCCATCTCCTTGGTCGCCTCCAGCTCGGGCTTGAACGCCAGCGCCGTCCACGCGAGCGTCGTCACCGTGAACGCCAGCGGCAGCCCGTACTTGACGTTGTCGCCGGCGTCGTAGTATCCGCCGGTGAGATCCACCTGCACCTCGCGCGCGTCGATCCATCCATCGGCCACACATGCATTAAAGCTCTTGTTAGTGCCATATATATATACCGCTCGCTATATATGGCAGGAAATATTACATGAACAGTAGTAATCTGTTGTATCCTTTTTTTTATCCGTTGGGACAGAATTGCATTCCAATTTCAATCACATTTTATATGTCAGTTTCGCATGCGTCTGCATCCATAAATGCACGACCAATAATGTCCAAGGAAATGGAGAAAGAAAGAAGACGACGATGGACAGACACGTCGTATATATCATCGTACATTTGCGAGCTTGCCGTCTTCGAGCCCGGAGTCGCCGCGCCACTTGACGCGGTTGTTGGGCGGCAGCTTCCCGGAGCGCTGCGCCTCGAGGAATATGATGGTCTTGGCGAGGGCATCCTTGTAGTCGAAGCCGGGGCCGGCCAGCGCCGGGTGCAGGGCGTCGCCGGCCAGCACCAGCGCCGCGAGGGCCAGGGCGACGTGGGCGCGCATGCTGCTGCCGTGGCTCAGTGCACGCATGGCGGAAACGACGCGAGAGGCGAGCACCGGGCACCTGGGGGATATGGGCACGCGAACTGGGAGGCGACGGAAAAGGGAGGGACGCCCTTGGATTCAGGAGGAAGGGGCGCCCAGAGGGGCGGTTGCTAGGTGTTCGGCCCAGAACGTTTCGGCAACACCACACTGACAGCTTTCTCTCTCTCTCTCTGTGCTCAGCCCGTCATGGAATTGGAATGGAAGTCGTGTGCCACGATGTGGTTGAGGAATGAGGAAGGTGTTTCCAGAGAGCCAGGTGACCATTGCTCCTGAATAAATCCTCCTGATGGTTAATGCAGCAGTTGAACCTCTCTTTGCATGCTGCCAAGTTGCCAAATGCCAAAAATGAGTAAAATCAAATGCACTAAATTTGCCAGCAAAATCAAATCGGATTTGTGTTGTACTATTATGGTGCCAAACACACACATAAAAGGGGTAAATCAATGCAATCGCCTGGGGCAATCATTCAGTGATTATTAAGAGCCCCACGAGCTGTTAATAGCTTGCTGAAATTCTGAAATTCCCTTGTACAGTGCCTAGCTTTCCTGTTGTCAATTTCCAGTCAGACCAGGCGTAAAGACAAATGCACCCCTACTCACTACGAGACAACGAGTATCAGCAACTTACAGGTACACGCCATTTATCCAGTTTTGCTAAATACAGATGGGCAGATCAGTATAAAAAAAAGGGGAACCATCGATCTGTAGGAACAAAGCTGAACCCTGTCATTTGTGACTTGGGGCAGAGAAACATCCTCTTGTTCTACACCTTGTTACTGCAACATTTATTTGTACATGATACAGTGCGCCAGCCGGCCAGGAAATGGCAAAATGCCAAACCACATGAAAAGCATGGAGGCATTTGCGAAGGATGCTAGGCCTCTGTTTCTTGAAACTTTTTGCCTGTTTATAGCTTATACAAACCGACTATCTACCACTATAAATACAATAGATCCTCTCCTGGTTCCTTTCTATTTATATCTCCTCTCCTTGTATAGATGAATGAAATAATTCCAAGTTCTTCGATTTAGTGTTTTTCTGTTTTTCTAGCATCTTTTTATGAGTCCAGCCACATTTTGCGCAATGTCTTGTTTGGTCTCCACTGAAACAGGGGGATCACCAATATACATATCAAAGAAGGCTCCTGTTCATAAAAACATGATTTAATAACCAGTCATGAATAATGATTTGGAAAGTCTAAATAAATGATTAAATATCCAGTATCTTTGACACTTTGACTTACTGCAAAGATCTTTGCTCTGGACAGTGCCAATTTGTTTGCCATCAACTGCACACAGATGTTCTTAGTCAAAACATTGAAGTGGAGGCAAGAAACTAAAGCATGCCAAAAGAAATACGTGATGTATGGTACTGACTTTCAGTTATTAGCTGGCCATCAGATGTTTGCCGGAAGTCTATCTTTGTACCCTGCAGTTGCATTAACTTTTAACATCTCACACCAAAATGTACTAAGTTATGTAGCCCAGATATATAGAATAGAAACTTACAGCAGGTATACGAATGTCTTCATTAAAACAAGAACCAAATGTCTTCAAGCAATTATAATCAGTATTAGGATTCATCTGGTTCAATAAAATAAACACAAAAAGCTCACTTAGGCCTATTGGTTAGGAAAGGATCAAATAATTGCTGAATAAAAGCAAATTACCTTTTGTAACCGGAAGCCAAGAGACTTCTCAAATGCACTGGAAAGCATGTTGAGACAAATGATTAACTTCAACTTGCATAGATACCAACATATTTGAACAAAATATAAAGAAAATAATGCTTACTCTCGAACTGTGCCAATGCTAAGGCCATTATAGCTTACTACTAGCCTAACAGTCATATCAATATTTTCCCTGGAAAAGATTGAAATTTTGTTAGCATCAAAGGCAACTAGGATGCACATAAGGGAAAAAATGCCAGGACAATTTTTGCAGTGTCAGATCCTATGCAGCATCAGAAGCTCATAAAACAAATAGTACTATAAATGATTAAATGGTTATCAAACAATTGCAGGTACCCTTTTTCTTTTTTAATGATACCAACATTTCCTAGCAAAATTTTAAATGTGTGCCTAAGATTGCAAGATTGTTTACTCCTACGTGCAAAAAGCTGACTAAGGTAATGGCCAGAATTTTGGGAAAGTACTTAATAACAGAATCATGAAGACACATAAATGATAAATAGACATTGCACACCTCAGAAGATCTTCATAGAAATCTGGGTGATCCTTCAACTCAGCATCTGGAATACAAGCGTACTTTGGACCCAGCTTCTTGCAAACAGAATCAGGTTGTATATCTAAGAATATACCAATATAACATAATAAGTAACCAAAAGACAACAATTAAGCAGTAACTACCTGTTAGGAATTCATAAATCATAAAAAACAGTAAATAAAAAAAGTTACTTTACTCACATAATCCAAAGGCATAAAGATTCAGATTTTTTACCCTCATTATTCGCATGCTTCTGAAACCCATTCCAACAAGGACCTGCCAATTTAACCATCAGATACATGTATCAAGTGGGGGCAGTGTACCTAAAAAGCATCAGCATTATAGATATTCTGTAGAGCATTGTGATGTTCATATGCAAAAATGGGGAAAAAGAGGATTGGCCCATAAAACAAAAATCCAAGGACGCAAGCTTGAAAAAGCACCTCTGTAGTCAGATTGGAATTGTCTTCAAGTAGAGTGGGGAACTTGATGCCAGTTTTCGGTTCTGTTAAATCTTCTGGTATGAGTACTCTTGGCACAGCAACACACGCACAACCTGGACGTTTTTCCTCTGAATAAGACTGTTCAGCAGGCTCTCGGATGTGTCCACCATCTTTTCTTAGTGCCATTGACTCAGCCAGCATCTTTGGCGATCTTGTCCATGGATAACAAAGCAAAAACCAAATTTATATATAAAATATATATATATATAATAAATAAATGGTGAAAGTAAGTTCTGTCAGCTCAGAAATAGCATGTGGTGTACTCATACATGTTTTCAAATGGTGGTATTACAGTAGCAGCAGCCAGCATAAGGATGTTGCAGGCATGTCGCTCCTCCACCTCCGTCCACAGGCGTCCAAAAGTTGCACTTGCAAGCCTCGCTAAAAGCATTTGTACAGCATGCTCTTCTCTTAATTGTGAACCAAACTGCAGTCCAGGTAAATGCTGCAAGCAAGAGGTCACTTGCTTTATGTGTGACCGACAAGCTCTTGAACTTGAGCCTGCAGCAGCTGATAGCCTTTGGAATAACTTAGGATTCGATGCTCTAGAAAACCAGAAATAGAAAGCTCCAGCAAACTTGTTGAAACAGCTGAATGCTTCCTGAACCGCTCCACTCCCCGTAGCACATATATGCCTTGGTTGTTGAAATGAACACTCAACCAAGTTTTCAACTTGTGATATCAATCCTAACCCAATATCATGAGATATTGGAGAGTCTATTGGGAACTTGGGGAGGTAACCTCCATTATGTTCAAGTTTCGAGAAAATAGACCAGTCTTTCATAATGAAATCACTTGCTTCCGTTGGATGAAGTCGGGGAGTTTAATAAGAGTAAAACTTCACTGAATCTGTGAATTGGAGCAACAGAAGCGAATCAGGAAAGAAAGGTAGTAATATGTCAATTGCATGCATGCTTACAGAGATTTTCTGCTAGACATAAATAACTACTTTAATCGTCTCAAAAACATTTAGACCAATTTCAATACATATATGAAAAGATACTAAAAAGTATCACATCAAATTGCAACTGAGTGTTCTCAACCCATTTTGTAAAACAAAAGGTAGAGCTTCTCAAACTAGATCCTGAAATAGTCTTCTCAAACTAATCTCCTGAAAAACAAAAAGGACAAACCCACGACCTCAATCAAAGGTAAACAAAGCAAAACGCAGTGATGACCTATCTGCCAAGATGTTCTACCTCGATCAAAATTAATACCTCGAAGAAAGGAGCCTGACAGACAGGGCACCCAAAATCTCACCCCGTTTTTTCAGAAAATCTACAAAGCCCCGGTCCAAACATCTCAAATTAACATCAGAACGCCACGATCTCCCAGCCTCACCGGGATTCACATTGACGCACCAACCCCGCGGCGGGGCCGCCAAGCGCCAAATCGTAGCGCAGCCCAGCCTCACCGCGCAGCACCAGCCAGCCAAATGCCCAAATCCCAAAAGCGCCGAACCTGGCTTGACCGTCCCCGGGATCGCGCGGTGGCTGATGGTGACCGTCGAGCTCGTGCCGCACCGGCTGCGGCGGCGCTTGGGACGAGGCCTAGGGCTCTACTCCTCCCTTCCCCGGGCGCCGCGGCGTGGCGTGGCGTGGAGTGCCGGGCGCTTGCTTCCTCGCCGGATTCGGGAGCAAATCCAATTGTTCCAAGGGAATGGGGGAGGTGAAACTAGACCGGACGGAAGCAAGTGGCTTGGTGGCGGTTTCGTATTAAAAACTCGGGCTGGACCGCGGCCGCTGCCTGCCACCGTCGCCCGCCGCTTCGGCGCTCTCCGCCCGTGACGGCGTGAGGTGAGAGAGGGAGGGCAACCAAACCAACAACACGTTACACGTGCGCGCCTCTTCTTTATGCCTGCTCCTGCTCGGCCTCCACTCAGATTTACGGGTTTTAAAGGGTGCGGGACGTGACACAAAAGGCCTCTTTTTTGTTGCCAGTCCTCTTACAATGCTTTATTTTCTTTTCTTGGGGAGGGTGACAGAATCTGATATTTTCTGACCTTGTTTTGCTGCTAAATGCCAGTACCCCCTGTGTTTTTAAATATGTAATCCTTTGTCATTAAATTTTTGTCCACAAGTCAGAACATCTCACATATTACCCTATTTATTTATGAGACCTATTAGAATTTATTGTATGAAACTAAATAAATGCCCGTGTGTGTATGGAACCTAATATGTCTTGAAATTGAACTGGATTCTATGATTGAGTTGTTCTATTTTGCGAACATACTATGATTTCATATCAATCGTTGTGTCTTTTTTTTTTAACAAAAATAGATACGTATGTAGAGGGCTTTTGCTTTGTTTACGATTGTTGTTCTATTTTCGAACATGGCACAAATGAACAAATCCCAGAGTATGTGTTTTCTTTGTTTACTGTTGCTCCATGGCACTGCGATGGGTATAGCATGGGGCTTGTCTCTTGTCACTAGGTAGCTATTTTATTGTTTTGCTCTTAAGGACGGTCGCCGATACCAGATCACAGATATTAGTGTCTTTATTGGCTTTCCATAGATAATTGGACCAGTTTTTATAAGAACTATCAGAGTTTATTATATGAATAAAATAAATATTTTCAAAAGAGGAAGAACTATTAAATTTATCATAATATATATTTTTCATAATATGCATGTTTTGTTATAGACATGGACAATTTTTATCTATATAAACTTGCGTATTCGGGACCAAGCGCTAGCTCGGTTGGTGGGCTTCCGGCCGTGGAAACCACCGATCGCGTGTTAGAGCTTCGCTGAACACGAGATTTCCCACCGAGAAACTTTAGATTACCTAAATACTCCGCTTGGATGGATTCCAAACGTATGTCTCTCATGCATGGTGCCACAATGAGAAAACGACATACCCGTCGTCTACTGAGTCAGAAGATTCAGGTGATTTTAAGAAGGATGCGGTTTTTAATTTATGTGTAGTTGTAAGTCTGTTTTGTACATATATAATGTGTGTAGTGTGTGTGTAGGTGGGCGTGAGTATATACAAACAGATACAACTGTACCCAGATGAGAGATAATTAAAAAAAAATACGCATTGATTTAAGACAAACTAAATAGCTTTCTTATAGAAACCGAGCTAGTAACGTTTAATAGAAGTTTAGATGGACAATTTTTATCTATATAAACTTGCGCATTGATTTAAAACAAATTAGATGGCTTTCTTATAGAAACCGAACTAGTAGCGTTTATTAGGAGTTTAGTACAGACTAATAAGTTTACCGTATATCCTACATTTATTACAAAGGAAAGTATTTGTTGACTTTTGATATCAATCATGCAATGGAGAGGTGGGCAACACATAAGGAATCTGACATTCTGACTGGAGAAATGTGTAGCTTCATTCATTCGCTATGGTTTTTGCAATTAAGCAATGGAGTCGTGCTGAGATCGTTGGATGGATTTTTGTAGAAGATCAAATTTGAAGTACTGGTTTGAGAACTAAGATGTTCGTATGATCTGATTTAGGAACAGATCTAACAACAGGGCGGGAGGGGCTCAAGCCCCCTACCGTCGTTAATCCTATGGAGCCCCCTAGAGTCCCTCTAATAATTTTGCCATGGCTTCTTTAAGAAGAGGCTAGGGGTTAAAGATAAAGATTCAGTCTTCAAATTTTTATTCCTTCTTCACGAGCACAAGGTCCAACTACAGCACTTGTCGCCCAACACAGTGCTACATCTGCCGGGTTCATGGTGGTATTAGAGGGCTTTCTTAGAATCGATCCCTCTAAAGATCTCTTTCAGGCAATCTTTTCGATCCACGCTCGGAGGCCAATGAAGTTATCTGACGATCTTCTGCCCAGATTCACACCACGGTCACACAGACCACTACTCACGTCTGCCGTTGAAGGAGGCCTACATCCGTGATGATGCCTAAGCCCCGCTTCTCCCCTTTTCTGCCGATCCACCAGTCTGACAACTTGCTGGAGCTATAGACGTGTGAAGGGTCGGCCGCATCGCAAGGTGGACCAGGTTCATGTGCGCATGCATCTGAGCATCTGTATTATTTGACTCACGAAAAAAATAAAATACATCATAGCACAGAATAAATGTAAATACGTATCCATAATCCAAGTTATGTATTTTGTGTGAGACCCCAATTCAAAGTACTAGTGTGAGAACGACGAGGTTCTTAGGATTGAGGCCTATGATCGGGTGTTCAAGGCATGGTCTGATTTAGAGACAGATCTAGCAATGAGGTGGGAGGGGCTCAAGCCCCCCTATCATCGCTAATCCTATAAAGCATCCCATGGTTTCTCCGAGGAGGAGAGATTAGAGATTATTTTTCCCCTTTATATGGTACAGGCAATGGTGTGTCCAGAGTTTGCCTTAGAAAAATGGTGTGTTTAAAGTCTTAGGAGTATCTGTATTGCTGACTCATGAAAAAAATAACAAAATCCATCGTAGCATAAATAATTAAATGTAAACACAGTATCCATACCCGAATATGAAGAATGTTTGGTGACCAGGGTGCAAATAGTCCCGATGGTCGGAGAGAAAAGGGATCCCAGGCCGGGCGTGGGGAATCGCAGGATATGCTGCCGAGAGCGACGGGCACCGAGACGGACGGCGAGACCCCGCCGGCGCCCAGATCGTTCTGGTCTGGCGTGGAGCGGCTGCTGGCCGCCGATCCTGATGATGTCATCGCGGCCCCTACCGGCGTCCTCGGACGTTGACGCACCTGCTGGCGGTCAGCCAAGCTTTTAACCGTCTCGCTTGACGTTAATTTCCGGCGCCAAATTAACCCCGAACACGGCGGCGACTAACCAGTCTCCAGACGACCACGTCAACCCATGACACCGGCATAAATAAAGGTTACCATAGTAGCAGTAGTAAGATTAGCAAGCATGGCAAACACGTTGGAGGGAGACCTGGCCACGACTTTGCGCCTTTGCTTTTGCAAAAAGGGGGACGATTTCCTCGCATATGGTGGACCAGGCCATGACTCGGCGGCAATCCAGAACAGTCTCTCCACATGTGGCACCGGCAAAGTGAACAGAACGGGATGGACACGCACCCTATTTTCCATCTCAGGCAGCTGACTCGGCGGAAATGCTTCTCGTGGCCGCAGCATACGTGTTAACTGTTAACCGCCGATTCTTCCGACGGGGACTCGACGTTTTTTCACGGCCTGGGCCGGCCAAGTGCATGCTATGTATGTCACCGATAAAAGTATAAAACGGGTATATAGCGGACTGGAGCTTCTGGTGTGAGACAGTGAGAGCGATGGCTCTCCATTTGCCGGTTTGGTTGCCTGCCGCCCACATGGAGTGTGCTTGCTGACCGTCTTACAACGCCCACATGCCTACCACACCAGCTTAGCAAAAGGCCAAGGGCTACGTGCGAGATACGCATATATGATTATATCATATGGTGATATATGTGATGTGATCCCCCATTGGAGGGCCCATATATAAAAGCTAAGCTAAGACCCAGGCTTCTTCGCTCCGCGCTACAGTACCAGAGGTCTCGGCTTTCAATTCATTTTGATAAGCGCTATGTAGTAATGTGGAGGAGCTAGAGCCAAAAGAAGCCTTTTTTTTTAGATAATGGATTCGCTCCGCGCTACAGTACCAGAGGTCTCGGCTTTCAATTCATTTTGATTTTGACAAAGATCAGGACACTAGAGCAAATGATAAAGTTGCTTCCAATGTGAAATCTCTAAAGCAATTAGCTAGAGCCAAAAGAAGGATGTCTTTGGCTTGTTCATCAACCAAACAAAGTCTAAAATACATGAGTCAGAGTGGCCTATCAGTCTTTTAGGATTGGGATTATATATGGATACAGCTACAAATCAAGGGATTTCAGTTTTGCCCCAGGGCACAAGTTATTTTCTTTAGTCACAAAAAAATAGTTCTTTTTCTTTTGGCCTGGGTTTTCACTAGCAGAGGAAATAGAAAGCAAATTCCTGTGAAGTGTGTACCGTTCATTCATTTGTGAGAAAGGACTTGTATCCTTTTTCCTTCTCACATTGGAAGGGGCAACATTCATTGAACCTGGCCCAAAGGCCTCAAAAGCGGGAAGGAGAGCTCTCACAAATGGTGCAAAACTGCCAGATTCCATCAGATTGCTATTGTGATTTTTGTTTGGCGACATCTTCTACTTCAGAAAAAAAAAATGGTACATGCAAAAAAGATCGAACATGCCTACCCCTGATTAACGAATACAAGTATACAGCCATACGGAAGATGTCATATTCTCTGGCCTTATGATTCATGACACTGCAGTACTTTGAACATGTCATACTCTCAGTTTAATAAGCAGCAGTATCTACAAGACGCTTATTAAAGCGTTGTTACAAAGCCATCAAACAAATCTTCAGTGCAATGAATATATTTCAACGTATAAAGAATATGGCAGCAGTTTTACACTTTCCATAATGCCACAAGAAACCTGGTGGGATGGCACAAGGTCTCATTAGTCCATAAAGTAAATTACACATTGGTACAACACATCATCAAAGGATACAGAGACAACAGACAGTGGTAAAATGTTACTCTAGCAGGACCACTGGGAATCAGATCTACTTATTGCTGGTAACAAATCGAATTGCCTACTGGAACGCTGGTAGCTCATATGAGCCAAAACTTTTGTTCTATATTAAAGGATTCATAATAATCACAAATATGTTTGTGTGGTGCCTGCAAAAAGATTATTAAGATTACATGAGAATCCCAGTTACGGTTGACAGGAACCAGATGAAATCATTTAGGCCAGGCACAATGTAGAGGGTATACCTATGACACCATGTATCACCTTTATCGTGTCCCTTAGATTGCTCTATTCAGCCTGATAGAGAAGAAGACAATACAATGAGGGAGTATAGATTTATTCTAGTCATGCAAACATAATTGGGGGGGGTGGTGGTGTTGAAGGCTTTAAAGGTGAACATAACTTAATGTTTGTAGACAAAAGAATAGACAAAGAACAAGTGAAATCTAATTACCTTTGGAGCATATGGGGCAAAAATCACTTTGACGTCTTCAAACACCTCAGGAATTGGTTTTGCAGCATCAATCTGATAAAATGAAAAGTTACTATAGGGGTTAAAGTGAAAACAATGCAAAAAAAGAAAAGCCCAACAGGTAATTGAAATGTGGACCAGAATGGTCATTAGTGAAGGAACACACACACGATAGATCTAAAATATACTTCTAACCTTACATAGTTATTCTACTGTGCATTTTATTCTGGCTTTATTTTCTAGTGTATATTCCATCAGAAAAATATTTTATTTCTACTGTATATAATACATCACATATTTGCGTCATCGGAGTGTAATAGGAGTACCCCTAGCAAGACAAAAGTTCATCAATACCTTTTTAACCTTATCCCTTGAGTTGTAATGCTCAATGACAGGCAGACTTGATTCAACAAAAGTTTTGAACCTTTTTTTGATAGTTTCAATGTTATCATCAACTCTTCCCTGTAAAGACAGTAAGAATATTGGAAACGAGAATTTTATGACTAAAAACCACAATTGGTTAACAACGAAGGAAACCTGATTGCGCCCCAAGAGTCGTCTCTCCATCTCTTCCTCAGAACAGTCAAAGAATAGCACAAATGCAGGAGAAATTTTGGTCTGAAGGATGAGAAAGAATTAATAGTCTACAAATTCATTTATAAGTAACTAAAAGAATCTAACAATAATTTCTTAAACTGCCATGAGAACCAGACAAATTTTGTGTACAAAAAAGAGGGCCTTACAACATTCTCAAACGCTGCACGATTCTCCTCATTCCTCGGGAATCCATCGATCAGAAATTTATCATTTTCATTTTTTATCATTGCATCCTGCAACAGCTTTATAGTCACCTCCGATGGAACAATCTTTCCCTCCTTTATCATGTTCTCAATCATGGTTCTGTGAAACATCAAGGAGAACCATAGATAGAGAACACACAAATGTCAAATGTGCAGCTCAACAAGACTGATCATGTGTTTTACCTAAGAGAAGTCTGTTTAGAAGGAAAAATAAATAAAAAGGATAAGTTAGCATTCTTATTGAGAGGAAAACATACCCATTCTCAGAGCCAGATTTAATCTCTGCGCGCAAAAGATCTCCAGCACTAAGATGGGTGAATCCAAAATGCTCCACAATGTTGGCACACTGTGTGCCCTTTCCACTTCCAGGACCACCTAAGTGTAAATTATTGATCAGATACAAAACAAAACCATCTATTTAAAGTGCACATAGTAGCCCCATATAACACATGTACTCAAGTTCAAAGCTGTTATAAGATCCACCTTTTCTATGGTAGGACACACATAACAAAACATTCTCTTCTATGGTAGGACACAAATAACAAAACATTCTCTTCTATGGTAGGACACAAATAACCAAAAACTGCTGAAGATAGAACAGATACCTAGAACAAATACAACTGTAACTTTCTTGCCACCCAACATGTTCTCAGTGACCTGCACATAGAGCACATTTCTAAGATGAACCATAGTTTATGAATAGCACAAGTCGTATGAGATGATGAGGACGTCTCTTTAATAAAAACATGCAGGAAGCACAATTTCCTTAAGGATATGGAGATTGATTTGATTTCAAGAAGCATGAACCAGACAGGAAAATAAGGCAAGGCGCACGTACTAACAAAATCAACTGAAATTTAGTTACAACATGCAAGGTTCAAGGGCACCAACTATTGATGTAATATAAATTTAGAAACTTAGAAAGGACTGACCATTAAATTAAAGGGTTCATCAATCTCAATTACATTTTGTTAATGATGAAAAGTTAAGATGCAGAACATTCTTTGCAGCAGAGCCAATTATTGAATACATAGGGGATCAGGAACTCCAAGTAAATGAGTAATGCAAAGTACCTCCTCAGCCACAACTGCTGGAGCCGCATCCACAACTGTGCCCATGGCTCAAAGTTACCCTGCAGTTTGAATACAATTGGTATTGCATCTTCGTACAACAAAAGTCCAAACTTGCACATATCATACGCAACAAAAAAGAAGGGAACCATAACATAAAAGGCGCAAAGCAAGTAAGCAACCACTTTTGTCTACCAAGAAATACAATGTTACACAACTGGGACACTGGACAGATTATATCAGCTAGGTTGTAATGCAAGGACAGATTAGCTTCTACTGATTGTCTTATGCTTACAGCATTAGAACTCAACCAGCTGAAATATTGATTTACCACCAAGCAATTCAAGCGCAACCCATTCCGTGCATTCTATTGACGACCCTAGACTCTTAGGACTGCAGGAGGTGCTAGCTTTATAAACTGAGAAAAATTATAGAATTTTCAGTGCTTTTCAGTAGGCACCTCAATGAAGAAGGCATCCTAGGTAGGATCCGACAATGTTCTACTTATACCAACAGATGCACTGATTCAGGTCATTCATAATCAGAAGATCAAACGATCATAAGTCATAAGCTGATCTGAACTCCCCTGATCTCGTGGCACCAGCTATTTTTGTATTATTCTGACAAACTCCCGCCAATAACCTGGTCCCAGCGTCACAAGGCGACAAAGATCACACAGCAGGAGCGCCTGACGCACCCTTCTAGAAGCAGAAAATCACGGGGCCTCTCGTTACTCTCATCCTAGATCCGGCTCCAGAGGCCCCATCTCTTGATCCCTACTCACCAGATACGCACCCTAAACTGCGAAATCAACTGATTCCAACCGAGATCCCCCTCCCCTCAACCCCCGAAAACCGCAGATCACGGCCACGAGACTCGAGGAAATGAAAACCCACAGATCAATCAACCAACCAACAACCAACGATCCATGGACGGAGAAGGCCAGACGCCATAAGCATTAGCAAAAAAATGGTGGCGGGATCCGCGTCCGTACCTTGCGGGAGACGCGCGAGATCTGAGAACGCGGAGGAGGGGGAGGTGGGGCGTGGAAGGAATCTGTGTGCTGGTCGCTAGGTGCGTGCGCTTCCCTCGGCCTTCGGTGGCGGGCGGGGGAGCGAGGTGGCCGTTATTAATACGCGCGCGCGCGGGTTCTCGGGTCCGGGCGGGGTGGGCTGACTGCGTGAGGATCCGGCAACGCCAACGCGGCAAATGGTCGGTGGCGCTGCTGGTGGCCGCCTGATCAGACAGACACCAGAGGCGTCGGCGCGGAGGGTGGAGACGGGAGAAGGAGGGCGGAGGAGATCCCGGAACGGAGGCGGGAGCGAACGCGGGAGGAAGGCGTGAAAGGAAAGCGACACGTTCCGTTCCGTTGCGTGTCACTTACGGTTGGGGGTAGCCAGGTGCCGAGTGGGGCCAACTAGATTTTTTTTTCCCACCAGAAAAATGCAGGCCAGTTTTTGCATTCGAAATTTATGCCGTCGCTTCAAAATTTTCAAATTCAAAGCAGTGGGTGGTATTGGATGTTATTGTGCCATCATGACAAGTGCCTCATGCTTTTGGGTTTTGGCGGTTTGGCCTTTTGGGGGGAGAAGGACGGGTGCTTGGTTTTAAGCATACTCCCTCCGTCCCATGGAGTATGTCGTCCGGGAAGCGTGATTGTGAGGAGGACACGGTTTTCTAACGACAAAGTCCATGGGACAGAGGGAGTAGATACTATCCAGTTCATGGTTTTCTGCCATATTTTAGGTA
Organism: Chrysopogon serrulatus; assembly: GCA_015844335.1. Classification (NCBI taxonomy): domain Eukaryota; kingdom Viridiplantae; phylum Streptophyta; class Magnoliopsida; order Poales; family Poaceae; genus Chrysopogon; species Chrysopogon serrulatus. Next base: position 21,844 of record JADLZL010001484.1, read on the forward strand.
CCAGTTGACTTGTTGCTCCTTCCTTCTTTCAATTGCTTCGAAGTAGCATGGCGAAATAAGGAATTTTTACTCTCAGTTTTCTCAATGACAGGGCTGCACTAGTAGAGGCTACAGACTACTTTGGCCTTGTTTAGATGGGGGAAGAGATAGATTGAAAAGTCCTGTAACATTTTGTTTATATGTGGCAAATATTGTCCAATCGTGGCCCAACTAGGCTCAAAAGATTCGTCTCGTGATGTACAACTAAACTGTGTAATTAGTTATTTTTTATACTTATATTTAATACTCTTTACATGCGGATACAAATTGATGTGATGGAGAGAGAGTAAAAAAACTTGGAAGTTGGGGGGAAGTGAACAAGGCCTTTGTTTCCATACAGGCACGAACTCCATTGAGCAAGCAGAAGGGCATTTGGTCATCATCACCAGGCTACAGATGGGCCCCCACGCTATGTGATGTTCTACCACACAAATTGCAAGTCCATTGACGAAGAAGTGGTGGGCGGATATTTACCAAAAGATTCCAATGGAGATTCCTTAGTTGCTGTAATGATCTATCAGTGCTGGCTTTACACATCCACCTGTGTTTGTGTGGGAAATGAAAGAAGCCATTGGCAAAGTATCTATTCTCCCGGCACCGGAACTGTAGCCACAATCCACAAAACGACGATACGACCTCGTCTTCACTTTCGTGTACCCCTGGAATCGAATTCTGTCCATGCTAAATTATCCGAACATACAATCCACTGTCCACATCATTTATCTTCCAAACATCTCTGGTGTGGACGTGTCCATTATAGACTGTCAATGCAAATTATTCGCTGCCGTAGGACTCAAGTAAAAAGCAATACAGGCATGACCACTCGTCAGTCTTTAACACAGTGGAATATCATATACCACGTAACAAGCTTACGAAGACCTATGTAGAAGATACCACATATACCAGAGTAAATATCATTCAGTAGTCAGAACAAAGAAAGAGTCCGAAAGAATAAAAAAAACAAATCTGGAAAAAGAAAACTAATGGGTTCAGGCGCGAGTGGACCATGAGGTTTGTAATGGGTGGCCCAACTGGGTCTATAAAAGTGTGGGTTCATTCAGATGAACTCTATTGACTGGAGTGGCGATCTTGTATTCAGATGAACGCTCGGATTACAGGAATAAACACTATTATTCTATTATTATTCTTGTTCGTGTAAGATTCTTTCCTAGCTGTCTCTTCAGTTACTACGCAAAATCCCACCTGCAGCAGCGCCGCAAGAATGACCAAAACCGCAAACTGTGCTGCGAACCACACCAGCAGACTTTAACCACAGGAATACCATACTCTACATGATCAAACCTACGAACAAATGTACATCAAACTACAGATTCTACAAATCACAAGAACCTTTCCCCCCTTCTTCCTGAATCATCGAACAATCATGTGCCAATCTTGTAGTTATCTCAGTTTGAATGTATCCAGACCGAGATGCTCCTCTATCCAAAATTTGTGCCCATCGCCTGAAATTCTAGTATTCCCCGAGATGACTTAGGTAAAATTCTGGAACCAGCTTTAACACACCGAAGATGTACATGTTCCTCAGACACGGGAAATCACGCCTCCTGCTCTTTGTACAAATGACCTCTAAACTTTGCAATGTTTTTCCGCAATTCGATGTTTGAGACCCGCTCTGACTCCAATGCACGTTCAAGCTGTTAAACATACTCAAAGATATGATAACAAGGACAAGGATAAATGCTATAAATACACAGTATATCACTGCACCAAGAGTACCTTTGCGGCTCGAGCACTCCATTCACTGAGAATAGCTCTGAGCCTATCGTTTTCTTCAACATACTGCATTTAACGTGTTTTCAGATAAAGTAATAAGTGCTTTTCAACCAAATGCGAGATAAACCCAACCTGTCAGCACTCTATGGCAGACCTTGATTGCTAAAAAACATACCTGGTTATTGCTCAGACGGATACGCTGGATCTCTGAGTCCTTTTCATCGATCAAACCACGGGCAAGTTGAAGTTCGGAGTGCACTTGATCCATCTGCAAGGTCAGTCTGGAATTACTGATTCATTTCTATCAACAATTTTGGTTTTTTTACATTCTCACTCATCATCTAGTCATCTAATGCACGTTTGGTTCAACTTGTCACACTATAAAGAACTAACCCAAACATGTCAACAGGCACATTTATTACATCTGCAGGAAGCAGATCACCTAGTAGCTAAAACTACTGTAAGCAGTTGCCGCAATAAGTACAAAGTAGTCAGAGACAACTCTTCTTGAGGACCTCTCTTACTAATTTACATAAGATGGTAGACTGGCTTATGATAGTATTATAGCATTGCATCCCAAACAGACTAGATACGCACGGTATCCATGTAAGTTATACTTTCTGAGGAATTATAACATGGTACTCCCTCCGTTCCAAATTGTAGGACGTTTTGGCTTTTCTAGATTCATAGCTTTTGTTGTATGTCTAGGTGCGTAGCAAAAGATAAGAATCTTGAAAATCCAAAACGTCTTATAATTTGGAACGGAGGAAGTAATAATAATTCAATAAACATAGTTACCTCAGCAGTGAGTGCTCGAAGTTCTTGATCACGAGTTGCTAAAAGATGGGCAAGATCAACCTGAAGATTAAAAGAAAACCCACCATCTGAAACAGTTAGGGAGTTCCTTCTGTCCAAATCTGGAACCATCAGACTGCTAGTCAATGAGATACAGCACACAAAATCATTGTGCAATGCACAAAGGGAGAACCTGAGGAGTGGTTCCAGCAGTTCTCTGGTATTTGCTTAAGCATTCTTGCAAGCGGAGGACCTTGAAAGAAAAGAAATGAATTGTTAATCAACAAAAGGATTCATCATGATGGAGAAGACAAAACAATACTTTCAAAATTCCTTCATGAAAAGTTTCATTATAGCTGCTTGGAAAATTTGAAACAAAGAAAGGATATAATCTTTTTAGAACAAGCAGCCAAGCTACACATCCAGAAAAACAGTTTTTATCAATATCACTCTCCTACAAGCTCATAGAGAAAAAGAATCTGCAAGACCTTCGCTGTTAGCTTCGGTACAAACCCTTCATTAATTTCTGTCTATTAACCTCTCCCTGTATAGTTTCTTGTGGTTTAATATATGAAACCAGGCTTAACCTCTTCCTCTAGGAAAGAAATATTATCAAAGCTGCACTCTTAGGTATTATAGAGATGTTGTACATGACAATGTGACTTAAGTTTATTATGAATACATTTGACTATCACAGCCTTCATCATCACATCATGCCTGTCATATCCATAAAATCCTAAGACTTAATTCCGTACTTGTCATACCTTGCTTACTGGTTAGATAATTTGCATGCTTAAATAATGTTTTTGCAATCTAAGAAATCAAATTTAAATGCATGTAGTACAAATACTTCTGTAAAATTATTCTTACAGAAATAAGTGAAATAGAATTTGGCGGGGCTCCTATCAACTATTCTGCATGAAAATTTCATGTACCTCCTCACTCAGATAATGAATATTCTCCCTTTGGTACTGAAGTAACGCCATCTGCTGATCAGAAAGACGGGCATCATGATATCTAGAGAGAGAGAGAGAGAGAAAATCAGCTAGCCAATCTCTGTGGCGGTAGCAGACTAGCAGTATGTTAAGAGAAAGAGAACTATTCAACAATATATGTTTATGGCTGTGATACTTTGGAGTCATATCTGTTAGACACGAGTTGAAGACCATTTAAAAAAAAATTCTAATGGTTATATGGCCATGCAGGTTCATTATTAGCATTTTCCAATATCCGAAGATAAGCCACAAAGTGCACAAATAAAGCATTCCTTGGGTGCACTGTGACAAGAGTAAGTTTGGCATTTCTCAAATGTTCAAATATAGAAACTTGTCGCAAAGACATGAAAAAACTCAGTACATTTTCTGTGCCTAATACAATTGTACCTTCGATCTTCCAAAGTACTAGAAGATGGCTGGAGTGCAGAATATAATGACCGCAAAATATCAGGCTGCCCATCCAAAGAGTTGTATTTGTGGATGTGCCCTGCAAAAGGAAACAAGCAGACAAATGTGATAGATCCAACAAAATCTTCTGGGATTTGAAGCAACCATTTTAAGGGCAACAGACAAATCAGATATATAACAGTGCGTGCAACTGAAAAGTTAAGCCCCAGTATATTCTTGAATATAAAGATAAATATTAAGAACTCAACTCACATATGTATAAGCCCATAAAACATCCAGCACACGTGACTTCAACTACGATAGCAATCCTGCATCATAGGAAAAGAAGGTTTTAACTGCACTGTTCTAGACAAACACAGAATCTTATATGTTGCACGCAAGCTAATGTAAACATACTAACATCAGAAGGTTTTCTTGTTGAGTTTATCCAACAATCCAACCTACTGACTAAAAGGTAGACCAGGGACAGATTACAGGAGCCAAGCAAAATGGGAACCCATTATCTGATGAATGAAGATACCAAGCCATAAGCACACTGCCTCCAGTTTCCTTGTAAGGTTTATGTTGCATACACATCACAAGTCTAAATATGGCTTATGTGAACAGTCACAAGCATATAAGCTTACAAAGAGCATCATCGAAATCAACTGAAACTTCACAATAAAAGCAAGAAAAAAATAGAGGTACTAGAACATTATCTTAAGAAATCAAAATGCATTCTCTATTTCCCTCCCTGATGAATATGTCCACTTCTATTTATAGACCAAACATAGACAAATTCAAACAATTTACTAAAGATATATAAGATAGCAAGATGCACCTTAGAAGCAGTGAAACTGATAGAATTTGCAAAAGAGGTTGCCAGACCATGATTAAGAGCATCAAAGCAGTCCCTGCAAAAAATAGAGATCATTACCACTTACCAGTGGCCATTTTGACTGCCAGGTAACAAGTGTGAAAATCAAAAACAGAAACAAATACATTGTCTGTTCTAGTATAAATCTGTTCTCCTAACATGTTCTTAAATGAGCACACCATATACACATAATTGATAATTCATATTATGTTCTCCAGGGATAAAAGCAATAAAGTGAGAAATGAATACACTAAATGAAGAACATCATCCTAATACCTTAAAACAAAAGGAAGTGGTTGTTCACAAAGTGACTGATGTTTGTAGGTAAAACAAAATAATGATAAATGCGCACTAGAGTACCACATAGATTTGTTGGTGATTCTCACCACAAGCAATAGTAGCAAATGGAAGTCGAGCAATACGCTTCAGTTTCTGGCTAAAATCGTAATAGCCCTGCATGTAAAAGTAGAACACATTAATTAATTTGAAAATATATTCAAAAATCAAAGTCAAAAAATTATTAAAAAAATCAATTATTACAACTAATGAATCGACTCCATTGCATGAGATATGATTGAAACAAAACAAAGTCAAACACCTTTTTGAGTGGTAATACCTGCAATCTCACTTTCCTGACCTGGTGAACCCAATATTGTTGAAAAATGCCTGCATTGAATTTCATGTGAACCATTCTTCATAGCCAGAAACATGGTTGATACAAATAAGTAGTTACAGAATAGCCAAAGGAAGCAGGTATAGAAAATAAAACCTGTAAGAACGAGAAGGATAACATTGGAGCTGCATAGCAATGGAGAGATGATCATGTCTGGCGCGAAGACAAATATCCATGGAGCTGAAATGGCAACAGCAGCAAAACCTACCTACAGAAAGATAAATAAAATGCAGTTATCGTATAGTATGGACTTAGGAGTAAAGCAATGTGTTGTCAATAAATATCCAACAACAATCACATGGAGATGACAAATTGCACAATGTTTTGGTTCTTCTGTATAATTCACTTAACAGAATTATTTATCTAGGATGATCTTCTGTTAGGCACAATATAACATGGTCGATAAACTTCCACTTACCAATAAGATACAGTACAAGGTCCCACCAACTATGCTTCTAGGCTCCCGGTGACCCGACAGGGGTGCTTCATGTAGTAAATCAATAAACCTAGACAACAGAAGAATTTCACATGCTTTAAAATTAACTTGCCCATCTGCTTTAACGCAATTTTTTTTAGCAAATAAATGCATTAGAATAGAACTTCAGTAGTCACAAAAATCCTGGGTTCAAAAAACGCAGTAGGCTACTTGCGAGAGGTTTTTACACGGCACAGTCAAAAATGACCCCCGTGTTGCAGGGCTGTGATGACAGTCTCAGGTCAGGGTTGATGCCTTCAACCCTTTCAGGGACTATGCTTCAGTCAAACTAGAGGTTATGGGTATGAATGAATTAAATAAAACGCAATCCTACAAGATTTTCAAATATTAAACACCAAACAACCAAACTGTAGCATGCTAGCAGCTATTAATCCGCCTGCTTTCACATTACGAAGTTAACCTGACAGAACATCCCAAATAGTACAGAAAACACAAGCTGCCACCACACCACCACTCATCCTAGTAATAATAACGGCAAATCTCACAAGCAGGCCGTTCTGATCCCATGTTAACTCTGCTCTCGCATTCACCACACTCGTATGGCAGCCGAAATCGCAGGAGCATGCGGCATGAACACGCCAAAGCCCCAGCGAGACACCAAACTTCCGATCCCGCCCCGTGCAATGACCAGACATCACGAAAATCCTAATCATACAACGACCTGGACCAAAATTGCGTTGCCATTTGCCGCGGGCTTCAGATCAAAGGTCAAAGGTCACCAAATGCACAGTCGCAGCGTTCGGTGGCATGCCTACTAAGACCCTAGGGTTCACAGTCACAGGTAACAGACTCACAGCGCGTCTTCCTCGGAGGTTGGAGCCGCGGCGTGGGTGGATGCGGCGGCGCCCCGCTCGTGCGCCATCGCCACCCCCGCTGCCGGCCAGCAGGGGAGACCTTGCAAGCCTCGTCTCCGCGCCCTCCTCCAACTTCCGGATCCGAAGGGCAGGAGCGCTTAGCTTCAACTCCCAGCCGCTCTGCCTCAGTAATTTTCTGCGCTCCTCGCGACGTTGAAACTCGCGAATCAGCCGCGTCGATTCCGGCGAGGTGCTGACGAGCGCGGAGGCGCTTTGCAGAGCATCCTCGGATTCTCGCGTGGAGCACAGCTGGTGTGTCTACAGTGTCGGGTGAATTGCAATTGAGGGTTCCGGCCTGCGCGGTCGGTTAGCTTCCGTCTTCAGTTCGACTCCGCTCCACGCGTAAGGAAGAAGACGACGCGGCGCGGTGGAATGGAATGCGTTGCCTCGTAATATCCCATGGTTAATTAACTGGTAGGCATGGCCCCACCTCGTAAGGTTTATGTGACTCTGCAGTGGAGCCACTTTCTTGGCACGTTTGGCATTTTTTTCTCACAAAATCAAAAGCGATTATGATAACTGGATGTAATAATAATAGATAAACAGCAGGAAATTTCCATCACAAGTATATTGCCAGCTCTGCCAGAGTTGATGAGGATAAATAAATGCTTCGCTTCATGAGAATCATGGTTCATGGAAAAAGAACAGGTGAGCACAAGCATGTGATTCGAGCTGTTTTTTCAACACAGAATGGAAAGGAGCATCACAAATTCACAACGTAGGTTTTGCCATCGTGTCTTAGACTTGCATGAACATTGAGTAACATTGTTAGTGCATTAGAACATGGATTGGCCACCTGATACGGTTTTCCAAAATTGATTTACAGGTCAGTAGTATGGGAAAATAAGCGAGGACCCAAAGCTCCAAAAAAACTCTCATGACCTATGTATGTATGAGTTCGAGAATCTTAAGTACAGCTTGCGCATGCAAAACTTGATTCAAGCTGGAGTTGTGGCTACTGCCACACAGGCACAACCGCACAACTATAGGTCTTTTGCCCCCAAGTGTATGGTAGCGCGAAAGCTCTCTCCAAAATAATGAATTCCACCAAATGATCACGGTTCAATAGGATATGTTGACATCACTTTTCAACTGACAGCTGCGGCAGCAGGTTGTGGCTGCAAATCAATGACACCATAACACCGACCACAGAGAGTTGGATGGTCATGGAAAGATCCAACGTCCTGGGTGTAATTCCAACACCTCTCACACTTTGCACCATCCGCACGAGTCACACCAATCCATATGTCTCCGGTGCGTGGGTTACTGAACTTTCCTGTGTATGGTACAGATGATGTAATTTCTTCATTTAGGATTGGAAGAACATCCACCTGCAGAAAAAGGAGGAAATGTTAAGCATATTACGTGCTGATAGTGGTAGATGGTTGTTTTGAAAAGCATATCTGACCTGAGATGTGATAAACAGGCGATGCAGAGCGTCTGCATCATTAGATGCAGAAGATAGCTCCTTTAGCTTTAATACCGTATCTGAACTTTCGGTATGGAGATAAACCTTTGCATCTAAGCTCGAACCAATCAACTTTCCAGTGCGTGCATTCTCCAAAATTTTGTTGACCTCTGACCTCAACTGCACATACCAACATAATTTTACAATTTACATAATAAAATAATCAATTTTGAAGGAAAAAAAACCAACTGTGCAACTGAAATATATACCAATAAAAAGCGTAATCATGAATTCAACAGTGGATAACAAGTGTATGATCAGCAAATTTAGTAGAAATGCTGACATTTCACATTACAAGAGGTTTATTATGGTCAAGTCAAAAAAATTCTTTGCCTAGGTTAAATGTTCGAAGTTGAATGCAGATTTCTGGCATGACTAGTTTGGCCTGTTTGTTTAACCTCCAGGACGTACAGATTTCTAAGGCTATAGAATATGAACATGTCAAAGGGATGCAAAAACTTGAGTACCTCAAGGATAACACCCAGGAAATCAACATCATCCTTCGGGGCTGAGAGCCATTCTTCATTCTTTTCTGGCCATTTCAGGTCAAAAACAAAGTTTGCAAGGGATCCATCCGGCAAGGTGTATTGAAAGGGTAGGTTCTGCCAGACATCCTCAGCTAGGTGAGGCAAAATTGGGGAAATGGCCCTAACAAGGTAGAGCAGATGTGCCATGAGGACAGTCTGACAGCTTTTCCTTGTGAAGCTAACTCGGCCTCTGATAAGACAGAAATTGCATCATCAAAATTCTGAATCTAAATTATCCAGCGACAATATCTAAGATTTTGATCTAATCCATTTAATCCAATAGAATAAAATCTGGAATACTCCATATGAGAGAAAAAGCCATTACCCAACATAAAGCCGATCCTTTGCAACATCCAAGTAAAAATTGGACAAACCAACAGTAGCAAATCTTTGAAGCATCTGAGACATGAAGGGAAAGAAGTTAGTAATTTAAAAGCATAAAACACATGTAAATTAGAGCATCTGAGCACATAACAGAGGAATTATTAGGAGTAAAGTCAGTGCCATCAAACACACAACGTAGTACAATCATGTCATGTGCGTATGATTTGAGAACATGCTAGAAAATTAAGAAAGCTACAGAAACCCACAGATTCAAAAGGCCAGGGAGTTTATTGAGCAACATATTGCCACTTTCAAGCAAAAACTCTACATGTTGACGTTTTGACTATTCAAGCTATGATCGATAAACCATTGCCTAGAAGTAGAAACAAGTCAACTATGTGATCAACAAGCATAATTTCTGTTTACCAGAAACCCGTCTACAATAAACCCAATGAAACCCTATCCCAAACACAGACTGCATGCATGAGAATGCACATGTACATATACTCGTTACAATGTAAAGTTCAAAGAAAGAAAAAGGAGACCGAACAATAAATCAAATATGTGAAATTGGCACAGATAAATAAAATGTAGACATACCTGATATACTTTATAGAATTGGTAACTTTCATAACTATCCTTCATGGAAGCCATGACAGTCTCCAGTTGGAAAAGTGCATACTTATCAATTTTTGGCAGGTCATGGTAGGGCACAGAATTATCCAGCTATAAAAAGAAACATAGAGAAACAAAGATGATTTTATAGGAAAAGAGATGTTCGTTGAAATGGATGTAAAAGAAACAAAAGAAAAGGCAAAAGTAACAGTTATGAAATACTAATCAAAAGGACATTATAGAATATCATCAGTTAAGGAAACATCTACTGAAATAATTTCCTGGTCCAAGCAATATACTGTATTCCTTAACATATAGATCTAGCTCACTCATCCCCTTCATGCTTTTGGAACATCGGTATCAGAAAACAAAATGAAGAGATGTGTTTGACCACATGGACATACCTTCCAATCATGGAGATTCGACAACAGAAATCGCATCGTGCCTCGAAGTTTTCTATACATGTCAGACATCTGGCGCAAGATTTGAGGACCAATCAACACATCGGTAGTGTAATCAACACTAGAAACCCATAGCCGGAGAACATCTGCTCCATAGCCAGGTTCTTCCTGCACAAGACCAATGACCATTTCATTCTGCGAAACTAAAAGCAAAAAAGTTCTTTCAGGAACATACCCTTTGGTTTTTGCCACCAACAATGATTTTCTCTGGGTCCACTACATTACCAACTGATTTACTCATTTTGAAACCCTTTTCATCCAGTACAAATCCATGTGTAATAACACTGGAGTAGGGAGCCTTCCCTGTTTTTTCATGGAAAAATTGAAGAATAAATTAGACAAATCAAAATTTAGATGGAAAAAAAAGAGTTAGAGAAAAAAAAGGCTATTATTCTTTCACACTACAGACATATCATATACCGAGTAAAAGCAAAGTGCCAGACTTTCCACACTTCTGCATAGTTGTTTTTTTTAAAAAAATAGAACATAAAATTGAAAGGCATGGAAATTGTTTGTTGGAAAAGATATAACCACGGAGGAATCAGAAAACAATGACAAGAAATTAACTTCGAAAAGTAAAAAAAAAAAAAAAAAAAAAAAAAAAAAAAAAGAACACAAATACCTGTAGTAGCAATGCTAGTCAACAATGAGCTCTGGAACCATCCACGATGTTGATCTGAACCTTCAAGATAAATATCCGCAGGAAAATTAAGACCATCCCTTTTTGCTAAAACAGCTGCCCATGAAGAGCCTGAATCAAGGAGATATAGATATATATAAAAATCAATTTCTGATGAGAGAAGATTATAGAACTCAGAGAAATTGATGCAGTAAAAGTACAAAAGCAGCATCAACCATCAATGCACATGATAGCAAAATCGCTTTGACACTTCAGCTCAATTTTCAGGATATAGTAAAAAAGATAGATTCAAGTCAAATAAGAAAAAAAATCCCTCCAATTTTTTCTATTTCATGTTTCCAAATTTATGAAACCAAAATTTACATAATTTGACCAACAATATTCCATATGTTTCACAACCAAAACTGGGCATATGAAAACTATACTACTAAATGACCACTAAATTATCATCGTCATAATATGGTGTTTGGACAGGACAAGTAAACATTTTCCCCAACAAAATTAGTTCTATCCATTGGAAAACATCAATCACCGAGCTATACATTTCAGTAGATGAATAATGAAAATAATGTACCAGAGTCAAACCAAACATCCATTGTATCAGTTCCCTTGCGATATTCAGATGCTTTGTCCCGATATCTATCTGGAAGAAGTTCCTCAGTTGTCATATACCACCATGCATCGCTACCTTTCTTCAACACAATAGCTGCACAAAATGGAACATATAATTATTCAAGCACAAGAAAATAACACAGAATTCTTTCCCCAAAAGAACCAAAGCATATCCAGCACTTGAAATATAAGCCTGCCAAACATTGGGTTGTTCTATAATAATGTAGAGAACTACAAATCTCATAACAGTCATCCCATAATGGATGGAAGGCAGATCATACATGTCAAATGAACTTTTTAAGGATACAGCAAAATGATCAGAGACTGAAAGATAACACATCATTCAATTAATGTTTTGCTCTTGAAAGCTCTTATTGGGTAACTGCCTAAAACTTGGTAACCTCCCCGGACACCAGCAAACAAGACTTTTCAGCGTGTAACTGCTTTGGCAGTAATGATGTTCCAACCACAACGGAAATATCACAAAGAAATGCAAGAAATAGACACAGATATACCTTTGATGTGCTCAATAGTTTCTTCAGTTATAAGAGGTTCCTCTGAGTCCACATGGTAAAAAACTGGAATAGGAACACCCCAAGTTCTCTGCCGTGAAATGCACCAATCAGAACGGCTAGAAGTCATGGCAACAATCCTGTTTTGTGCCTGGGAACGTCAAACCAAAGTCATGAAACATGGTCTTCTTATCAAACAACACAAGATAGCAGCAATAGAAGTAACAAACAGTAGCATTTCATCATTGCAGATTGGCAGAGGGTTTAAAAAGGAAAAATAACTCAAAAATTATTACATAGTGCCAAAAATGCAATTACTTGGTCACAGTAAATGGGATCAAACAATCACTAACACTCAGAAGACATAATTCAAGATCAGACTAAAAATGCGATTACTTGGTCACAGTAAATGGGATCAAACAATCACTTACACTCAGAAGACATAATTCAAGATCAGACTAAAAATGCAATTACTTGGTCACAGTAAATGGGATCAAACAATCACTTACACTCAGAAGACATAATTCAAGATCAGACTATTTTAGATTACACTAACCCTTCTCTTCCAAAGTAAAGACGAGAAATATGCACAAAAATGAACATGCAAACACTTCGGACAAGTAGTATCCTACTAAGCATTGTACCTCCAAGCACATTATAAGTACCAATTGAGAAGTTACTGATTGAAACATAAATAAGGAAAATAATTAAAGGAACTGGCATCAAACATGAATTGCCAACTTTAAAAAAAAACAAAGAGAACCAAATTTAAAAATACCTGAGAAGGAACCCAAGTTACTCGTCTGATTGCATCCATTGCAGCATTACGAAAACCATCCACAGATGCAAACCACTGCTCAGTTGCTCGGAATATAGTTGGTTCTTTAGATCTCCAATCATAGGGGTACTTGTGTTCTGACAACCAAGTGAAACTAATCAGTCAAACTTCTATAATAAAAGTGGAAACAGAAGAACATGAAGACTATTGTCAAGTTACTAACTGTATGGCTCTTCTAAAATGAGTGAATACTGTTCATCCAGATACTTCACAACTGCAGTATTGCCAGCCCCCAGGACAGACAAACCACTGAACTGTCCAGCTTCAGCTGTGAAGTTCCCTTCATCGTCCACTGGAGAAATGATAGGAAGCCCATACTTCAAACCTGTTATGTAGTCTTCCTGGCCATGGCCAGGGGCAGTATGAACAAGGCCAGTGCCTGATTCAGTTGTAATGTAATCTCCTCCTAGAACGACGGAACATTCATTGCCATTCACAGGATGAGCATACCTGAAGGCACCACGCATGGCATGAAATAAGCACATATAGATGGTTCCAATAAAAGCTGAGCAAACATTATTAAGTGAGAGGTGCAACACAAAAAACAAACCTGCAGTGCTCCAAGGCAGATCCTGGAAATGATTTGTGGACTACAAGCTTCACACCCCATTTGGACTCAAGAGTTGTGACAAGATCAGAAGCAACAATAACGAACAATTTTGTTTTCTCAGAACTCAATATATTTCCAAGTTTTCTTTGTTTACCACCAGATGTTGACTCACTTTCGAATACAGACTGTACCTCAACTACTGCATAAGTAAGCTCCGGGTTCACAGCAACAGCTGGTAAAGGAAGGTAGAGACAATTTAGACAAGTTATTATATTTCCTAAATATTTAATCAATATAACAGATAAAAGTTAGCATAGGCAGGCTGAATACTCCATTTTCATAGATAGCAACAAGTTTAAATTTCACAGATAACTTGAGGTAGCTCTCATGATATCTTATTTAAAAGGTTTCTCTCACTGGATGTTTCCCTTAAAATAAAGCAAACAAGGCATCACCTCACCAGCATTGGCCGGAATTGTCCATGGAGTGGTGGTCCATATGGCCAAAGATACATTTGGAAGAAATTCATCTAGCATCCCAGATTTAGATGGATTGGTAACCTTGAATGCAGCATATATGCTTCTGGAAATGTGATTTTCGGAATACTGTTGGAAGATAAAAGGGGCACATATGAGGAAGCAAAAACAATGGGTAGATTTACCAACACAGTGTATGTCATATGTTCTCCAAGATTATCAAATATACAAGAAAAAATGCTTAGGTAATTACTCTCCATTTTATTCGCAAACAAGAGACATGCAGATTTAGGATGTGATCGGAAGAGGGGATTTTGTTCTACAAATATTTAGGATTTGAATCCGAATTCCCAATATCCAATCAAACTCATTTTCAACTTCACAGTGCCACTATTCATCAAATGTCTCTTTTTCTACAAAATTGGAACAAAGCTATGCAACTTATTAACTGAAAGAGCTTCAGTGTTCTGTTTCCTTGGTTTAAACAAATGTTACCAAAAATATCCACCCTCAGGATGCATACTTGCAATGGCAGAATAGAACAGTTAAGAATTTTTCCTATGTATTTGATAAATTACAAGAGTGTATTCCATGCATACCTCCAGTTCAGCTTCTGCCAAAGCTGTACGTGATGATGGACTCCAATGAACAGGCTTTCGTCCTCTATAAATATATCCTTTCATAACCATCTGACCAAACACTTCCAACTAGCATAACAAAATGGGTAAGAAAATGTAATTACTTTTGTTCTCTAAGAGGTTCTGATTGCAATGGAACATGCTCGTCAATCAGAACATAAAATTTACAGTTACAGTACACCATACTGTCGGTGCATATTTGCTGGCCACACAAACGGATTTAAAGAAAGAAAATTAATGCACTAATCTAATGTTGTCCAGAAGATACGAGATACGAAAAAGACAACTCGAGTAATGTCAGACCTCCAAGTTCTCATTTATGTCAAATACACATTAATACCATTGCCATATATTCTGTAAAAGCAGGTAGCAGATAGAAAACCTGAGCAGCTTCATATTCCGGTGACAGAGTTAGGTAAGGGTTGTCCCAATCGGCCCATACACCATAGCGCTGCAAACAGTAGACTTATTGCTTAATCACACGATACAAAAGGTTAAAAAAATGAAAGGCTTGGATCAATCAACAGAACAAGAGCCACAACATGAATTTGGCTTCTGTTACAAAACTGCGAACACATGATAAAACATCACCAAAACAGATAGCAACTGTTGACAAGTTAGATCAACTTGCCATCAAAACAAGGGATGAAAGGACTACCTTGAAAGATTTCATTTGTGCATCGACTGTTGCTTTAGCAAATTTTGCAGCTTTTTGTCTCAACTTTATGGGCGTAAGAGTACTCAAAGTTTCCTTATCCATTGACTTCAAAACTGTCGAAAATAATTAGCAATTACTTGGTCAGTCTCATGTATGCACAAAAGTTTGCAGCTATTACTCCACCAAATCTAATAAATGAGCATAACTAGATGAACTTATGTAGATCTTTGTACAAATGAACTTGCCTTTTAGTTCTATTGGAAGGCCGTGGCAATCCCAACCAGGAACAAAGGACACTTTATGGTTCTGAAGCAGCTGCATATAGAAGAAAGCATAAGCAAAGCTGTGCTTCTGAAACACTAGCCTACAGCAACAGTCATATAACAGCAGTTTATTATACCTTGTAGCGATTTATAAAATCTTTGAGGATTTTATTGAGCGCATGGCCCATGTGAAGATCACCATTAGCATACGGAGGGCCATCGTGGAGAACAAAAGTAGTCTAATCAATCATCCAAACAGAACAAGCAGCTAAATAAGATTAACAGATCTATTAATATTTCAGGTATATACTTGAAGATATCGACTCACCCCAGTGTTTCTTTCAGATACCCTTTTCAGAACCTGATTCTCTTCCCATAATTTTTGGAGCTCTGGCTCCCGTTGTACAGAATTCGCTCTCAGCCCAAATGTTGTTTTCGGGAGAGCCACAGTGTGCCTGTATTTTCCCTCCTCTTGCTTTGCACCTAGCAAGAGCAAACAAGCCTAACTCAGTTCTACTACTTCGTTTCCGACAATGGAAGCAGGACTGATTGCTAGAGCAGAGCTCAAACTGTCAATTACCAACAAACCACTTCGCTTTTTTTATTTGATTTGATGAAACAAATCAGATCAAGTATATGGGGATGAAGGTGCTTGCTTAAACTAATAAATAACATATCGACAAAGCGCCCAGTGATGAAGATGCTTGCTTAAACTAATAAATAACAGTAGTCTACTATCTATGTTCACCGAGACAATGGTAGCTATGAAAAAATGAGTTAAATATGAATAGAATTCGAAATAAACAAAGCTTCCATAGTTGCAAAGTTGTCACAGTTATAACATCTTTCAATGTAAAGTGACTAAATAGAGGTTAAAGTTGCACTGCTCATCTGGATGACACAGATCACAATGTGATCAAATCCCAAGCCCAATTGACTATGTCAACTCATGATCATCTCGAACAAATTCATCTCACAGAAGCTCATCAGTCCCAAGCTTCACAACCAAAAAACAAAAACGGAATCCCTTCAGCAAATTACCGCAAGCACACACCGCTCAAAGCACCTACGTCAAAACTTCACCCCAAATTCGGCTACCACCGTTCCAATAATAAACTTCAAAAGCACCGCGATACCATACAAACGGGCATCGCTTCCTCATCCAAAACCCTGGCCAAACAAACCTTCACCAGATACGACGTCCTAACTAGCAATGGCAGAACAGAAACAGCGTGAGAGGGGCGAGACTGACCCTCCGCGGCCTTCTTCGCGGCCATGACGGGGCCCCTGGACCTCCGTCTGGAGGTCGACGGGGCGACGAGGCCGCCGCTGGACTCGGTGCAGAACGGCTGCGGCCATGGCGGCGCCGACAGCCGGCGGAACGGGAAGCGGCACCGCTGCGTGGAGAAGACCTGCGGGAGAGGGAGCAGGGGGAGGAGAAGCAGCAGGTACAAGTCAAGCCTCGCTCTAGTAGGTTCTCCTAGAACGGAAGGGGGTGGCGGCGCTTACGCGGCAGCATGAGGCGGCGTCCATTCGGCGCCCGCCTTTACCGCGAGGGATGGAGAAGGCGGAGGTGCGATGGCGGGTCCCGCCCCGTCAGCGGCGAGGCGCTTCTATACGGAGAGAGGGATGGTGGTGGTGGCCTACGGGCAACGGCGGATAAGGGGATTGCCGAGGGACGGAGATGGGAGGGTGGCCGGAGAAGGGAGGGAGGGGCGGAGGCGCAGCCGCGGAGGCTTGCGCGCCGTAACGTTGCCCACCAGCAGCAGAGAGGCTGCCTAGTGGGGCCGGCTGTCGTGGCGTCTTGTGGGGTCCGTTTTCCAGTGAGAATGAAACCCTCAACCGGCTGGGCTGAGAACACTTGGCGAATTCACCATCCAGGTTTCTTGCCCACGGACCTGTTGGGCCAAACTTGTTGGGCTGGGGGGACTGGCAGCGAAAGTTGCTCGGCATGGGAGAGTGCAGGTGGGCTGTTACGGTGGCATCTCGAAGACTGACATGATCCCTAGCTGTGCTGTGGCCCCATATATATTGTTTGAAGGAAACTGCTATCGTTCCGACCTACTAGTAGTTTTCCTTCTTTTTTCGCGCAAAGTTTTCCATTCTTTTTGAAACAGGGGCTTTACAATTTCTCGTTCTCCTCTGCTACCAAGTTCTTATAACTCCTTTTCCTCATCCACGAAACACGACAGTTTAAGATTCCCACTCTAAAACTCCTAATCCTCCCCCCCCCCCCAGTCCCCCACCCAAATGAGCTCCAAGAGGCAACTGCCAAACGTGCACAACCATAGCATCTGATCAAGCGAGCACTCTCGTGGATTTGCACGTTGAATTTTAATTATGCAGAATGTAGCCGTGCATGTATGTGCCCCTAAACAATGACGGAAGCCATGCAGGCATGTTCGATCCATTAGAACTACAGAATTAGGAGCTAAAATTTGTACTAATTGATCTAAATAGATCTGCTAATTAATTATTAGCCTACTGAATATTAGTTCACTTTCAACTCACTATCCAACCACACCTAATATAGCAGGTGGATCCAAACAGTCTCGAGTTAAAAATTAATGGCTTAGCTATCTAATTTCTAGATTATTCGCTCTCGTAGGGAGTCAAACCTAGACTCTTTCGCTAAATTTGTCTAAACATATGGTCACTATCTCGATTTTATGCAAAATTAGATTTAAAAATTTACCAGAGTCTGAACTCGACATAGATGGCTCTGTAGAATTGAATCGTAGTAGACGCTGACGTAGAGGAAGCAGAACGGAGTACTTCACGGCTTCACCGAACTGAGAGCGATCGAGATAATTGCTCTTTGTTGATGAAGATGAGGGAGACTGTAGACCTAGCTGGACGTAGAGATCGATCGTGCTCCCAAATATAAAGACCCTCAAATATATACCTAATAGATGGCGATATAGGAAAAAAAAAACTTGTGTGACTCATTTGGGGCGAGTTCCTACTTATATTATTTATAGCACTGTGAGTCCAGGGTCGATTCTGGAGCTACTGTCGGTCACGACATGAACTTATACCACAACTTCCTTTGTTGTGTTCGCTTCGTACGTAATTAAACTCACCTGGATGAGCAATACAACTCGGTGTTGTTTCAACTTTCAACAAACTGTCGGTCACGAAAGACATGCATGCATGGCCGGATTTTGTTAGAGTTTTGCTATATATCTGTTGACAGATTTTCTTGATTTATATCTGTCAAATTATAGACCCTTAATTTTGCTTTAGGATTTGTGCAGCTATTCAGACATATCTATGCGCTAACGGATCCAAAAACCCATTTAAAACCCGTGCCTGCTATTCTCGAAAACTGCCCACATCCTTATCTCCTTTTCATCTGAACCGGCCACCGCTTTTCCCCAATCCTTCTTCTCTCCCCCATGGCACAGGGCCGCTGTGCCGGACCACTCTGCTTGCGCCGCGCGGTGGGGGTGAAGCATTCCGCGGCTGTGCTGCGCTGTCGGAGCAGCAGGGCGCACCGGTGGGGGCGAGATCCACCGGACGCACCATTGTAGGTGCTGTCGGAGCGGCGCGTGGGTCATCAGCGACGAGCAGCCGCAGTCGGAGCTTCGCGTCGTCGCCGCCGTAGTCTTGCCGGCGCACCGCTCGTTCCTAGCCTGTTTGGCGCAATACTTCAGCGCAGGGAGGCAGAGTGGCAGACGGAGAAGGAGAACTGTACTGTGCTGCGGCGAGCTGTGGGGGTGTTGTGGTGTGGTTGGCTGCTAGCCTTTGATGGCGAGCTTTCGTGTGGGGGTGCTGTACGTTCGCTGTGTCTCCTGTGCCGCTGCAAGGTCTGTTTCTATTCCTATTCCTGTTCCTCTTCCTTTCTGGCTGCTTGCTTCATCCTTGTCTCTGTCTTTGTTAGTTCTGAATCGGAAATGTTGATATATACACACACCTCTTGGCTTCCTTTATATCAAGATAGTCCTTAGTTTATCTTTTTATCTGATGTGTATACTTTGGTGTTGTCCTGCTTGTTTCTGTCATTTTTTACCTATTTATTAAGGAATTATTACTGTGGTGTGACCTGCTGATGATGAATTTTTGTTCAATTAAATCATTGGATAACCTTGTCAATGCTAGATCCAGTTGGTCCTATTTTCAGCGATCTGTTAGGCACCTTGTCTGATTGCTTAAGTTTATGAACCTGGGGGTCACCACAGAATGAACAGATCATATTTTGCTGTTTTGTGTGGTATATGTTATTGCAAATTTTTTTAACCTGAACGTGGGTGTTGTAAGCTAGTGTTGGATTAGCAAGATGACACTTCTTGGTGTATCTGTGGGGGAGCGGCTGTTGTTTTGGGACGTGGTAGCAGGATCTTTGGTGAAGAGTTGAGCGCAGCTGGCATGTCGCCTGAATCTAACACTTTTCATGGGTTGTTTTTAGAGTCTTGTGAGGTCATACCAGCTTTTGCCCGGCTGCATTGAGAGGTTTTGTGCAGGCTTTGAGTGAGAAGGTTTTTCTTGCTGCTTTGATGACAATCTTTTTGGTGTTTTAAATGGGTTTGGCCACCGCTGTTTGTGTGTTTTTTTCCTGATGGCTGCTTTGTGCAGAGATTAAATTAGTAATATCTTTTTTCTTTCTAAATGACTGCTCGTTGTTAACCACAACTCTAACAAATCAAAATTTATTGTAATATTTTGCTGATATAGCTGTCATGTCTAAATTTCTAATAATCTAGGCTGACAAATGTTACTGCTTTTGTGCGGAGGTGTGGTGTTATTCTTTTTTTTTGTCCGAGAGCTATGGCGTTATTCTTTTATTTTTTCTAATTAAGCTTTTGTTGTTCCAGCTGCTCATTGAGTATTTTTGCATTTGTTGTTCTTCTTTGATTAAATTGCTAGAACTGTTGCTACATCTTTCTTTGTGTGCGCGTGTTTTCTAGTGTTGTTTGTGTGTGTATGTGTCTCTCTCTTTGTGTTTGAGTTGTTGTTGCTTTTTTGTGTGTGTTTGTGCGAGTGTTGTGGTGTTTTTGTGTGTATTTGTCTTTTTTTTTTGGCATTGCTGCTGTGTGTGTCATTCTTTCTCTCTGTGTTTGTGTATGTATCTCTCTCTCTCTCTTTGTGTTTGAGCTATTATTGGTGTTTTTGCAATTGCATCTTATTTTGTTTGTTTGTTTGTTTGTGTGAGTGTGGGTGTTTCTCTGTGTGTTAGTTTTTTTAGATTTTTATATTGTTGTGGTGTGGTGAGCCTGACATTCTAAATCAGGCAAATCCTCTATGTACAGATGTGCTTTTCTTTTTCTTTTATTCTTTTTATATTTTCTTTTTCTTTTATTCTTTTTATATTTTCTTTTTCTTTTGTCTTTACTTGTAATTTCTAGAGTTGTGATTTTCTATTTAGTTGTGTTGAGTTTATTTTTGTATGCTTTTGTGTGTGTGTTTTTTTGAGGGGGTGTCAAAGCCAATTGATTCCTCTGGTGTGTGTGTTTGTGTTTCTCTCTCCTTGTTTGTGTGTGTATGTGTGCGTGTGTGTGTGGCTATTTGTGTTGTGTGTGTGTGTGTGTTTGTGATTACAGAATTGGTTGTTATTGTAGTTCACAATTATAGA
This sequence comes from Chrysopogon serrulatus, assembly GCA_015844335.1. NCBI lineage: Eukaryota > Viridiplantae > Streptophyta > Magnoliopsida > Poales > Poaceae > Chrysopogon > Chrysopogon serrulatus. The sequence goes on from JADLZL010001484.1 coordinate 42,848, forward strand.
ATTGGTTGTTCCTTGGACTAGGCATGCTGAAGGGAGCATATTACTGACTGAACTGAATCCACATAAGGTGACTGGAAGGTAGATTGAGACTAGAGTTTAGGAACAATGGCATCATAGAATCTTATATATTTTCTATCTTTTATGACCAAGGTCTTGTTAAGCTCTATCCTTGTTGTTCTGCTGTCATTTCTAATCTCCACATGATTCCTTCTATCTGGATGTCGTACTCATTGCAGGGAGCTATCTTGAGTACATTGATAATAGGTTTTGGTATCTTTCAGGGTGGCAACAAAGATTCAGACTATGGTACAGGACACCAAGACTAGGCTCGAGAAGAAAAGGTGAGCAAATAACTAATCCATATCACCAACCGTCCAATGACTTCACTAGAGAAATACATTAGCTCCTGCAGTGATATCTAATGTGCTCCTTTTTAGTTGTAGCTATAAACTAAGAACTCAAATAGGTTCTTGGTAATAAATACTGTGAACACCCTGAATGGAATGCACCTGCCTTTTTTTGTTAATTATCATCAGAGGAAATCTAAAGACAAGCTCACCTAAGGTGCTTAATCTGCTAGCAGTTTTGCAGCTAGTAAATGCAGATCATATAGTGCTGTGTTGTACCTATATTGTTACACACTCATACTTTTCCTATATAATTTGTTAATTTAGAAAGGGATAATATTTTAAGGTTAATGTGAAATCACCCATAGAGCTCTGTGCTATGCCTATATTGCCTCACTTTCCTCTTCACTGAGATAGTTGTCTATCATCAGTTATCTTCGTTTTTTAATTGACCTAGCTGTGTACTATTTTCTGCAGACCTGTTCTCGAAGTTTGAAGATGATAAAGAAATTGCTTGCGCAGTATGAACTGTAGAGTAAGTAGTAGTCAGTTTTTCCATTTGTGTTATGAGCTTGCTGCTCTGACATGTTGCCTTTGAACAGGGAACAGGGAGAAGGCTACTCTATCTAAACTTAAGGATACATTATCAGAGAAGATAGCAACTGCAGAAGAATCTCTTGAGAAGATGAAGCAGGTAAATGTTACGACATGCTTGATTTTTCAGATTGCTGATCCTCAATCACCATGCATTGTTACCGTGACTAAACTTTACATGGTTTATTAACCACGTCCAGTTCACTAATTCTGCGTTCATGTTTTACAGGACAAGACGACAAATCAATCCACATCTTTCGCAAGTCCATCAGCTCATTTCTAAGTGGTGACCCTGATGACCACTTAGGTCAAGATGATGACTGAAGCTGCTCTCACCAAATGGTTTCTAGTTTGAGATCTATGTGGATAATCTGTTATTGGAGAATATATATCATCAGCGCATAGGGGAAGCTGAGTTGATAGTTTATGACGCACAACTCGTGTGCTTAGTTTTCATTAGCTCAAAGCATCAAACACAAATAGATGACTAGACGCCTGGCAGCAGTAGCCCAAGTCAGATTAGTTAATTAATATGTGCTAATGCTAACGGGTTTTGGATCCAGTCTATTTTTTTATCCGTGTTGTGTAAAACTGACAGATTTACATATTAAAAATCTGTCGGTTTTCTTGTTTGACGTGTCGGCTGCTCATTTGTCAAAAATTTGACAGATTTAAGGTTGATAAATCTGTCAACAGTTATCTAGATAGTCCCATTTTGTTAACGCGAGCGACTAGAAAGCCGCGATCGATGATCGAGTACGTTCACTGCTACTACGTACGTGCAAACCGCTGGCTCCTGCGATCGAGCGAGAGTCCTTTTCTGAGAGAGAAACTTGATCCTGCGCGCGAGTCTTCATCATCGATGAGTAAACCGTGCGTGCATATGCCAGCATGCAGCGCTGGCGTTACGTCGTCGTGCCCCTGGTTTTTCACGTGCTTTCAATTTATATACGAGGCATGCATGCATGACCGCGGGGTTTTTAATTTATTTGGTTGCTTTGCTTGTAAAATATAAACTGACGAAATGTGAAAGGATCGAATTCGTGGATGAGGTTTCCCGAGTGTTCTGCGTCGTCTATCTCTCTCTCGAATCGATCGGCGGCGACAGGCTAACACCTGAAATCAGCGTAGCAATTAATACATAGTAACGTGGCATGCCACCTTATCTGACCCTGACCACGCATGCATGAATGAGGAAACCAGCATATCAGCATAGTAATAGTAATAAAGTAACGTTTTGCACATGAGGAAAAGGGTGCCGTGTGTATGTGTTCAATTGAGCGATTGGTAGTCAAGCCACTGATGAGCCTCGCCGTCGCCGTCTTGTGTGTTCAATTCAGTTCACCTCGCTTTCGCCTCGGCGATTTGCCGTCTTGTGTGTTCAATTCAGTTCACCTCGCTTTCGCCTCGGCGATTTGCCGTCTTGTGTGTTCAATTCAGTTCACCTCGCTTTCGCCTCGGCGATTTTGCCGTTTCCTTCCTTCCTCCTCCGGTCATCAACTCATCATCGTCTTCTTCTCCCACACATGCATGCATGCATGCATGTAATAAAACGAGACAGCGTACGCATGTGGCACGTCGTCATCATATCCATCAGTCGATGCGATCTGCAAGCCTGTAAAAAAGTTCTGCAGGGGCATCGGCAGGCTCGTCCTCCAGTTTCCTAAAAAAAAAAAAAAAAATTCTTCTCGTCGTCCATGGCATTGCGCATGCGTGCGTTGACGACGAGGCTCAGACTTTGGAGGCCTTTTGACACGTGATGAGTCGACGAAGAACACCTCTGTCGTTCCTGTGCCTAGCTTGTGATGTACTCCCTCTGTCCCATGAACTTTGTCGTTGAAAAACCGTGTTCCCCTTATAAACACGCTTCCTGGACGACATACTCCATGAGACGGAGGGAGTATATATGGATTGACCAATCAACTACAAATAAAGTACTACTCCCTACTTTATACTACTATACTGTGCACGATAGTAGCAATGGACTAACGGATCGAGGACGGCGTAGGTACGGCTTGTCGACTTTTATACTGTACCGTACTGCACAATAGGAACCTCGTTGGCCCGATCTCTTAGGTTCCAAGTGTACGGTGGTGCCTCGTCGTCTCGTCAAAAAAGTGCGAGTGTGGTGGTAGTGTACTGGTGGCACACGCTCTCGTTTCGCTGCATGCATCCACGGAAATGCCAGCTGGCGCTCTCTCGTCGGTCGAGTCAGTACATCGTGTACGTAAACCAACGATGTTTCTAACCGTTGCATGGATGCATCAGGGAAAGGCATAATTACTGGTGGCACACGCTCTCTTTTCGCTGCATGCATGCACGGAAATGCCAGCTGGGCTCTCTGATCATCGAGTTAGTACGTACATCGTGTGCGTAAACCAGCGATGTTTCTAACCGTTGCATGGATGCATCAGGGAAAGGCATAAAGGCTGATATTTGACGCGGCCAAAATTTCTCGTCGCTGGAAATAAACCTTTACCTGGTTACCTCTGATAGTAGTGATGATACTACTCGTAGTCTCGTACTCCTCCTTGTGGGGGGTTGTTGGTTGGCGCGCGCTGCATTATTGTACTATCTATAAATAAAGATTCCATAAATAAATCCATCGAGATTATGCCCCTCTATATATGACTCGTTGAGTGTACATCTTATTTTTTTGTGTGAGTATATATTTGTACATACTATAAAAAATTTAAACGACCGAAATACATTTTTTAATTAGTTTTAATGTTGGCACCTAATAGGCGGTTTTCACCTCATATATTTTGACTAACATCCGTCCATATCAGCTTTTCGGAGGCTACAATGATCAATCCAAACAGGCCGTCGATCGACATTGTAAGTCTGAATCCATGTAAATATGTACGGTCCTAGTAGACAGCATGCATGCAAATCGACCGCGTTCCAATTTGCAATAAAGATTCTTTGGCACATGCGCTCGCCTAGTTCTTCATCGGCCGTCACATCGTACGAGCTCAAATTTTACTATTTCCTCCGTCCTAGCAGGTTATAAGTAATTAATTTTTTTACTCCAAATTTAACCACTCATCATTTTATAATTTGGGAAGTAGTTTATTGTAGACTAGATGCTTCTAATTAATCAAACTTGTTGCAGGATCATTCACGGATGCATGCCGTACGTCGTCGTCACCACTCCCGTCATGCCAACGGTACCTTACCTACGCGACGCGCGGGGCAGCAGCCACAGTTATATTATTGCAGGTGAAGGTGCTCGCTCCTCGTCGCCGCCGCCGCCTGTTGGCTTCTTCCGGGTCCAATCCTTCGTCGCGGCTGCTGACTGCTCCAGGCTGCAGCACTCCAGCAGGGGCAGGTATAGGCGAGCGTATAAACAAACAAAGCGATGAGCGCGTGCCGATGCAGGCCGTGCCTTCCTCCCATCCGGAGAGGCCTTCCTGGATTCCTGCTGGTTAACGATGATGCATGCATGGGCGCATGTACTTCGTGGTCGATTGGATCCTGTCGCTGATTGCACAGTGCTCCCAAGCGAGAGCGAGGGCGTAATCAGCGAGCGCTCCTCAACGAGTCCAAGTTTTTGTCCCACTATTTTCTAATTTCATTTTAGAAAGCTATATATAAACTTATTATACACTTATTATTTTTTAAAACCTGTATATAACTCTCCCCCACCCCCCTCCCCCCCCCCCCCACAAATTAAACTTCATATATATGTTAGCACAACTTTTTTTTTTGTCGGGATAACTTAATTTTACAGTAAATTAGATGTTGCTATACGAACTTCCTTGGAGAAAATTCGAGATTCTAAAACTTTTATTAAGGACAACTTATATCCTTACGTTTTCACTGTTTATCTTTTTTAGGAAATTTTCTATGGTGAAATGTTTTTTGCATGAAACTTATACACACAATTTTAATTTTAAATGTTCAATCTCACCAAAACAACTTATTCAAAATACATTTTTAGAACAATTTATTGGACAATACTTTTCATTCTACATTTTCATAGCAACTCGAGCAACTATATATAACTTTACTAGAAAAAAAGAATAATCTGCCAAGAACAACTTATATACTACCAAAAACATTTTAGACGCCTTTCTGAACAAGTTTTGTTGTAAAGAGAAGTTCTAAAAAAAGGTAGTTGGACAAAATTATTTACAGCATGCAGGAGCAAATTAATAGACAAAATAAAAAGAAAAATAAACATGAACAAAAAAAGGAAGGAAAACTAAAGCGCATGCACCATTGCATCGCGTGATAACTCACGAACAAGCGAGCGATGGCCAACATGATCTCCGTGGTGCATACATACATGCTACTATTACTAATTATATGCCATTTCTAGAGCATTTATGTTAACGTTTACATAATAAAAAGAGCTATAAGCAAACTTAGCATAACTCGGTTGTTTAAGTTCTTTTGTGGTAGACCTTATCTACTTAGATTTAAGTTATTTCAGAATTAACAATGTTTTTCTTAGTGGTAAACGACATGTTTGTCAATAACGAGACGCATGTGATAATTTCATCAATCTCGAGGTTCACCTGTCCAACTTAATTCTAGATATATGTATATGCGTTCATGAGGATATGAGTGCACTACTGAGCATGCTATATGAGCATCAACTGCATAACAGATCTCAGGAAAAAAAAATGCAAGTATTCGGATCGCCCGAGCGAAGAAGACCCATCAGACATCCTACAAGCTAGTACTCCCTCCATACTCATATTAGTTGACGTTTTTGGACAAGGACACGGTCTCCAAAATCTAATTTTATCCATCATTTTTTATTAAAATATATAAAAAACTAAAAATAAAATTACTTTTTAGTATGGGTCGGAAAGGTGAATCTATACATATAAGTTTTTTTAACAAAATTTTTCAAACTAAATATTTTTAAAAGTTTTCTAGTTTATGTTTCAATGTTCAACCCAAGACGCATCCCAAAACATCAACTAATTTGAAATGGAGGAGTAGGCCTGAACCACTGATCCTTAACGATCTCTGATTAGTGATTCGTACAATCCTCCACCCACCTGCTCCCCTCGTACCAGGACACTTTTTGGAAACAGACCGGAACAACGGAAAGAGAAAAAAAAAAAACCCGAACCGGCCGGTCTCGTGGAAGAAGCTTCTTTGGAGATGCTAGCATGCTGGGGCAGGGGATGGCGTCATGCATGCGACGATGCAAACACACGACATGACAAATCGAATTCAGTCCCGTCCCATCCTTGATCCTTCGTTCCCAACCAACAAGTCCAAAAATACTGGCAGCGCCCTGAAACCAGTTCCGACACGACGCCAGAAAACGGAACGTCTGAATTTTCTCGCGTCGGCGACGTCTTTTTTGCTATAGCGAAGTCGCATTCACCTTCCCGTTTTAGCTCCATCCCTCCCAAAGAAACAGTCACCGTCCCTAAAGGTAAAAAATAAGTACAGTTTCACCGCGCCGCGCGTTAAATACGCGAGCCCAGTCCTTCAAGGCCGGACACGAAACCGCGCCGCGCGCGCACTCGCGCGCCCAGTCCTTCCTCGGACACGAAACCCCGGGTCCCCGGGTCCGGTCAAAACGGCCGTTTCAGACCAGGCTCCAGTCCTCCATCGGCGGCCCCCAACAAACCCCCACCACCCGCACCCGCGCCGAGCCGCGAGACAACTCGTCGCCGCCGCGCCCCGCGCCCCGCGCCCGCTGTGCTCCGATCCATCGCTAGTATATAACAACGCCCCAGACGCCTCGTGCCAAACCATCCAATCCAATTCGACCCTCCTGTAACGTTTCCCATCTCAAGGACTGCAGCACCAGCCGGCCAGACAAAGAACCGAAGGCAAACGAACCGAGGCTTGCTACTACTATTACTACTCGATCGATCAGGAGTCAGGGCATCACGCGGCATGAGGACGATGCGGCTGTTCAGTTGCTTCATGGGCTCGGAGCCGGCGGCGGCGGCGGCCGAGAGCGGGGGACGAGCTCGAGCTCGAGCGTCGACGAGGCAGCAGCCGAAGAAGAAGGCGGTGCGGCGGTTGCCGAGCGCGACGGCGCGGCTGCGGTCGCTGTCGCTGTCCGACCTGTCGCGGACGCTGGCGTCGTCGGGCCTGCACGCCTTCACGCAGGCGGAGCTGAGCGCCGCCACGCGGGGCCTCTCCAGCAGCAACTTCATCGGCGAGGGCGGGTTCGGCCCCGTCTACAGGGGCTTCCTCGACGACCGGCTCCGGCCCGGCGGCCTGGAGGTCGAGCCGCGGCACGTCGCCGTCAAGTTCCTCGACGCCGACGGGCCGCAGGGGCACCGCGAGTGGCTCGCGGAGGTGGTGTACCTGGGGATGCTCACGCATCCGCACCTGGTGAAGCTCGTCGGGTACGGCTGCCAGGACGAGCAGCGGATGCTCGTCTACGAGTACATGGCCAGAGGCAGCCTCGAACACCACCTCTTCAACAGTAAGCTGCTGCTATACTACTTGTAGCTAGCACTAGCTACTCCATCGTTGTTACACCGGCTAGCTACTATGATGTGTGTTCCTCAAGTCTGCTGAGACTGATCGATCCACGCGCGCATGCATGCATGCATGCAATGCAGATTTGCTGTCGACGTTGCCCTGGTGCACGCGGCTGAAGATTGTGGTGGGTGCCGCAAAGGGGCTGGCATTCCTGCACGAGGCTGACACACCCGTCATCTACCGCGACTTCAAGGCCTCCAACATCCTGCTCGACTCCGTGAGTGCCTCATGCTAATGCATTAGCAGTTCATGAATTATTCTGCTTCGTCTTGTCGTCGTAAATTAATTAATTCTAATGGCGATTTGTTCGCCGAGTTGCTTATTGGCTTGCTTTAATCCCAAGGAATTCTTGCATTGGCTCTTTGCCGACGCCAACAACTACTACTGCATGCCACGCCACCACGTTTTATGTTTCAAATAGTTAGCCAATCCCTGTCGTACACCCAGGGATATACGTATCCATCTGATCCATCCAGGGTCGAGTTCCACAACGCTTTAATATCCGAATATCCTTATGGGCCCGTTTCTGATCCATCCAGGGTCGAGTTCCACGTTTTTGGCTCCGAATATAGTGTGGCGGTGGCAGAGAATATGGCCGGAGCCGCACCAAACGGCCCGAAAAAAAATAACGATTATCAAATGGTACCCAGAAATCCTGCAAATTACTTAAGGAACAACGTGTCCTTTCTGATTTGTTTACTTCTCCTGCCGAATGTGACAACAATAATACCGTCGTCATTAATGTTCCTGTTATTTTAAGCAGGCAAGAAACGTACTTTTCCAATTAGCTGGTGTATCCCGGCCAGAGTTAGACCGGACGAAACAAAATTGGTTGTTGCCTTGTCGACTTGTCCAGAGCTAGACGAGGTTCGTACTAGCAGCCTGTACAGTACGGCCGGAGTAGGAGTTGTACTTGATTAACCTATAAAACACACTTCTCGATCCTATTAAACACTCTTCTGGATATATCCTGAGTCGATGACAGCCACAAAAATTGGCAACAGAGAGCCGTTCGATCCGTGCTTTTCTCGGACTAGTAGAATGCTCCAGATATGCATGCACACGCGGGCAAGCATAAAATTCTGACACGGAATCAGTGTACGTGTGTGTGTTACTAGCGAACACGCATCGACCCTAACACGTACTCATATCTAATCTAGGATAACGGTCGAAGCAAAACGATATGCCTATCAACAATGCGGCTGAACTGACTGTGACCGATGTGTTTCTTTTTCTGTCTGTGGCAGGATTACACGGCAAAGCTCTCAGACTTTGGCCTAGCCAAGGAGGGCCCACAGGGCGACGCCACCCACGTCACCACCCGTGTCATGGGGACTCACGGCTACGCCGCGCCCGAGTACATTCTCACCGGTACGTCCGTTACGTCACGTCACAGAAACACACACCTGCGTATACTGTACTAACAAAGCAGGGCATTCATTGCAGGGCACCTGACGGCGAAGAGCGACGTGTACAGCTTCGGCGTGGTGCTGCTGGAGCTGCTGTCGGGGCGGCGCAGCGTGGACAAGCGGCGGCGCGGGCGGGAGCAGCACCTGGTGGACTGGGCGCGCCCGTACCTGCGCCACCCGGAGCGCCTGCACCGCGTGATGGACCCCAGCCTGGACGGCCAGTACTCCGCCAGGGCCGCGCACAAGGCCGCCACCGTCGCCTACGACTGCCTGCACAGCGTGCCCAAGTCCCGCCCCACCATGCGCGACGTCGTCCACGCGCTCGAGCCGCTGCTCGCCATGTGCAGCGACGTGCCCGCGGGCCCCTTCGTCTACACGGCCCCGCCCGAGACCGAGTCCGACGGCGGCAACGAGGCCGCCGACGAGGCGGTGGCGGCGGCGGCCGCTGCCAGGAAGAAGTGCCTCAAGTCGGCCGTGCATGCCGAGGGCAAGCTGCGGACGGCGACGAACCAACGGTACGCGAGCTCCGTGGCCGGGCGCGGGAGCTCCTCTCCCAATCAGAGCAGGGACAGGGGAGCCTAACTAGAAGCATGCGCTGTGCGCAACCGTCGATGCGTACGTGTTTGCAGCTTGTGTAGTGTATGTTTGTTCCCGACGGAAAAGATGTGTACATAGTTTCAGTGTCTGCAACTTGGAAGCCAAATTAATTTGTTCGTTGATTCATTTCTTTTTTCGCGAGCACACTCACCTGAGCGTGTTTTTCGTTAAGAGGGTAGCAACCACGAACAGAACGCAAGCCACGGCTTGCTAGACAAAATGAGCAAAAAGAAGAAGAAACGAAAACATAGGTTCAGCCAAGACAGCTATTACTCGACACTCGTTTGCGACCAGGACGCCACGAAGGGCGCCAACCTCCTGAAACCTGCCTGAACCCAAAGCTCGCCTTCAGTCCTGAATTCTGATCACTGGCGGCAGCCAAGCCGGCATGGTGGCGATCCTTTCCTTCCAGAGATTCCAAGACACCAGCAGGAATAAGGCGTCAAAACCCAGTCGGAGATCGTTGGGCAGAAGCTTCCTTTCAGTCATCCACTGATCAAAAGCAGTGGTGGATCTCTGCGTTGTCTGGGGCAATGCCTTTCGTTGGTAATCCTGCTCCAGATAACTGGGATTCCAGGAACAAGTTGTGAGTTGTTTCGAAAATTTTTAGAGATGCATTTGGCAACTACATGTTTGGGTATGATAATTAGTGGGAGTTAGGAGTGAAAATTCGACTTTTACACTCAGTTTGCTGTTTGGTTTGTGGAGAAAAATGAGAGGGGACTAAAATTCCTTGCTTAGTTTTTGGAGACCAATATTGTTTTAAGATTTTTTGTTGCATAATTTTTTTTCAAAAATTGGAAAACTACCTTTATGAACTAGTAACGTAATCTGATCTACCTCTTTTAAATCATGTGGCCCTACAATAGAAAAAACTGCTATCAAAATCATTTGAATGTAAAAATAAAAAACTGCTATCAAAATCATTTGGATGTCAAAATAAATGGTTCTAAAAGTTAAAGGCATAAGATAAAGGGAGAAAAACGAACGACAATGAAAATGGTCAAAAGGGCTTTTCATCGTGAGCGCACCTCACCACCATGGAGGTGCAGGTGCTCTAACGGTGAAAAGTCCTGTGTAGAAAATACCATCGGTGATGCGCATTGCCCAATTTGCCACTGATATACCAATTATTTTGCGCTAGTCAACAGATTTACAACATTCCCTGTACAACGAAAAATACTTAGGGAGTGAACGCCCTTGAATTGGCATCTAGCAACAATGGTTGCTTTTTAACTATAAAAGTCCACTCCCTCCACCAATCTAGGCACTCTAAACAACAATACAACATCGCAGATGGATGTAACCCCAATAAAACCAGGGGACGGACAAATCTTCAGGGCAGCCTGACCACATTCATTCTATTGGGCAGGTTGTGGATCCTGCTGCCTTAGTAGAAACTGTACTGATGTATAGTGCTGAAGAGATTCTGGAAGATCAACGTCAGCATAATCTATTGCCGGGATAGCCATTGACAGATCCTCGGTGGAGAATGGTATACTGTGGCCAGAAAAAATCAATATTAATGCAAAATGGCATATCAGCTGAGTACATTCCACATTATCAAATGTCAAGCATAACCACAGATCATTGAAGGCAAAGTATTATTTTGGAAATATTTTCCTTACCTTAAGTCATCATCCAGCAAGAAGGAATTTGACACAAGATTCTGGGTATCTTTGTTGACCATCTCCCGCATTGCAGCAACCACCTGAGAAATCTCAAAAATAAAATCAGAAATGTAAAGCAAAATGAATTCCAGAAAAAGGAGAGCTCCAGGTTCCAGCTGAAAGGACCGACCTCAGTTGAAATGCCTTGGGTATTGTATTTGTCATCCCAATACATTGAGCATATTCTATAGATTTGGCGAACACTCAAGGACTACAAGAAACACCAGAGAAATTATGAGTTAATGGTCTGCCATAAATGATGGCCAACTGCAAAAGTGTACATGACATGTGATTTCATACCGGGCAAAGATCTTGCCTGATCTCCTCAAGCGTCTTTTTTCTCTTTTGGTGTATAACCTGTATAACGAATTTTGTGAGAATAGCCTTAAAGCCAAACCCAACAGAAACAAAAGGGCGAGCAGCTTGCAGAATCAATTACCAAAAATCCGACAGCTTGTCTGATATAATTTAGCTCATGCCAAGATGTACCCGCAAACTGAAAAGAACATAAACTTGTGAAGACAACTGAAGAGGTCCACAAACCCAACAAAATGATGCTACCCAATAGGGAAGGCATATCTTGAAAGAGTAACATGCTGGATATGCAAGAAAAATCCAGTTCCAACAGGGCTTCTTACAGGCAGGATAATAGTGTACAATGACACCTACCTCCTCTGTGACATCAGTAATCCATTTCTCCAACAGTGACAGACCAGCTTTCACGTATTCCCCATTGGAGAATGTACAACATTCACGTCGGAGAAGAAGGCTGAGAAATGAATATATTAATGAAGGTGAAATAGTCTATTGTTTTTATTTATTTCAACCATATTATAATAATCACGTATCTTGAAGTGTCTCCATCCCACCATCCATAACCTTCAATAAGTACATTACTCAACACACAAGCAGGCACTTTTCTCGTAACTAAATAATTTGCAAACTTAACAATGACAGTTGCCCATAAAAAAATTTCAGTTGATAAATAATGTATATAGATATTCCTCTGAATTCATTCCAGGACATTTAATGGCTAGCATGGTGGTTTCACGTTTCATACCAAGTACCAAGTTACTGAGATGGGGGAACTACCAGTTAAACAACTGTATAATGATGAAATAGAATAACTGTGTAATAAGTCTACGTATAAAGGAGATATTCCTATTAATTCATTCCTGGACATTTAACGCCTAGCATGGTGGTTTTACGTTTCATACCAAGTACAAAGTTACTGAGATGAGGAAACTACCTGTTAAACAACTGTATATTGATGAAAGAGAATAATTGTGTGATAAGTTTACGTATAAAGAAGGATGGCACCTGCAGCAAGCACAGATATTATATTATATATTAGACTCACTTGGAGTCCTGGACAAGGCATTAAAAGGCTGTCAGTGCCCCAATGATGAACTTTACAAAGGCCAATCCTTTCTGAGAACAGGACAATAGTAAGGCTTACATAATTTTCGCGCAATGTATCCATAAGCAAGTCAAGGAAATTGACGATATTGTCCCAGTTGGAGTTTAATGCTGGGTGTGCACCAACTCCAGGAGACTTGGATGTTTTCCCAGGTTGCCCACGTGTTGACTTTGGAGCCTGCATGTGAATCTCAGAAGATTACCAAAATATCCAGTTATTCCAATGCAGTTAAATTGAGGAAACAACTATATACCTGAATGCAAACATTAAGAAGAGGTGATATTTCCTTTTTTAGATTATCTCTGAGCTGCCCGAAGATCTTTTCGACACAAGCAGTAAGCTGCTGTTTGAATAGTATGGCTGGATATCGTGCATCAACTTGTGGCAGAGTATCACTGCGGCCTACAAACTTCGAAGGAGACCTCAACGTCTGGAAGAAATATAAGTATTGTTATTCCAGTCAGAAGGCAAAATCAATCCTCAATGATTTCTTTAGAAAAAAAAAATATCAGGAGACAAAGATTACCTAAAATAAAAAAACATCTATGTTTATGCACAACTTACAAAACAATGCAAACAGATATGCATCCAAAAATGACTAATGCGACCAGCATAATCAGGCCTCATAAATCATGAACCTTGCTACTTGCTAGTAACTGTAGACAAGAGTGGCAAAGGTGGCACAGCAGCCTAAGGATCAACGGATCCCACCACCTGCTTTCCACTCCTCAACCACCAGATACAACTCCAGATCCTTGATGACCATCAGTAACATTTGGTATGCGGTGTTTCAACATTTGGAACTGATATGAATAGATTTTTTAAAAAATATAGTCTTGCAATACTATCATTTTTCTACATTTTATAAATATATTATGGTGGATATTTCATATCAGAGTTGTATTTTGGGGGCCATGTCTCTGTACAAAACAATACTCCCTCCGTTCCAAAATGCAAGTCATTTTGGCTTTTCTAGATCCATAGTTTTTACTTTGTATCTAGATATGGTGTATATCCAAATGCATCGCAAAAGCTATGTACCTAGAAAAGCCAAAACGACTTGCAATTTGATACGGAGTGAGTATTATTTAGGACCATGGTAGATTCAATATGAACAGAAACAATATTCATCATGCTCAAATTCCTTACTTGCGCTATCTTCCCTAGAGCTCCACCAGAACGACGAGACGGGGTAGCAAATAATCCATTTGACCGCAGATTCCTTTGCAGAAGGCATAGCAATGCAGAGGTATTGGACAACCAATAAGGTAATCTACCATCAGCTTCATTCCCCTGTAGTGAAACCAAAACAGAAAATCCCAAATTGATTTTACATTGAAGACACATCTGGTGTAAACAGAAACAATACATGGGCTCCAATTATTTTACCTTGAGGACATCATTTATGGCCTCAGTCACATGATCAAAAATAGCAGTTCGCTCTGATTCAAAAGCACGCCAGTGCAAAAGACATTTGTAAATGATACATGCTGCAACTGGTTTGCCATCCTTATATCCTAAATTTTCTTTGATGCATCTCAACAAAATTTCATGATTTTGCTGCATGAAACAATAGCAAATATGAGATACCTCAAATTCTTTATAGACAACCATGATCAGTAACAAAATACTAGAAATCTCATGTCAGAAGTCATCAAATGAATTAAAAAATGAAGCACATCTATAAGTTAAGGTCTAGAGCATAGACGAATATACCTCCTGCCTTTCAACAGGCAACCTCGATCTCCTTGCTGCACTCAAAGTCTGTGGAAGAGAAGGCAGATATTTTGTAGATGTCGGGACTTTCCTACAATTTTAGTCATCAAATTAAAGCTATTTTACAAGATCTGGACAAGTGCAGTTACCCAAGTTGAAAGAAAAGAATATGCTTACATATATATGCTTTGGCTCATTGATGGGAAGCCCAATTGATGAAGAAAATTTCTGCTTTCAGAAATCAAGTCAGTGAATTAAACAAGATATTGTAACTAAGTTTGATATCAAATATAGAGTATTGCAATAGTATTGTAGTAGTCAGCAGTGGAGTCAGCAAAAAAAGGCATTGTATTGGAAAAGGGTAACAAAGAAAGGTACCTCAGATAATGTCTTTGGAGCTACAGACAGATTGTTCATTGTCGGCATATTAAATGCCTTCTGTCTTAAGACATGATTTTCATTTTCCAAGTTTGTAAGTTTCTCCTGCAATCTGAAATCACAAAAACATAAACCATCATATTGATCTCAAAAGGTCCACCAGAAATGTAGATGCCACATATTAATCATGCATCCTGCAGTTTTAGATACATATTGGAACACAAAACATACTTGTCCAAGTTTTGCTGTAGATGGTTGCATTTTCCCTCGACATCCTTCAATTTTTCCATTGTATCATCACTACTTTTACGAGTCACAGTAAGTTCTTTCTCCAGTATTGAGTTCTTCATAGATAATGATTCGACTAATTTCTGTGGAATGTAAAAGATATGGTTCAGCAAAAGTATAATCAAGGTATATGTCCCAGAACATGCTTCCCACTAGACTTACAACCTTAAGGATTCAAAACAAAACCTTAGGGACTACGCTACTTCGCAAAATTTATCTATTCCCTAGCTTAAGAATATGATGAAGACCCAGAAGTTATGAAACCTTTAGGTTGGAGTTTTCTTTTTCTGCTTCTGCTGACATAATCTTTTTACTCTGCAACAAAGTAATCTCTCTCAAAGAATCATCCAGCTGCTTTTGGAGCAACAAATTTTTGGCGTGTTCATTTTGAGCAGCTGACTTCGCATCAGCACATTGTGCGCTTAATGATTCAATTATTTTGTCACGCTTCAATATTTCGGCTGATTTTGACTCTTCACTGGCAGCCTGCATTTGAAAGTTGAATCACCAGGTTAATACAAAACCAACAATTATGAGTAATCAAATATAACAATTCAGGCTGAATAGCAGTTTTGTCCTCCAACTTCCACAGGAGGCCTAATTTCGTACCTCACCTATAAAAAATGACCGTTTCAATCAACATATTTAAATTATCCTTTGTATTCAATTCCCCAATAGAATTGACCAAACCAAAGTTACAACATATCTATTCCCAAGTTCCTTACGCTTCTTATATACTTTCCAGCAATCCACAAGGTGAAGCAGAAACCATTCCCGTCAGTTAATACTTCTACTAAAGGTAAGCTACAGATGCTTATAACAAATAATTGGCCAAATATAAAAAATAAACAGGCACAACACTATCAAATACCGCGACACAATGGAAGAATATAACAACTAACATTCACAAATAATGCACTAAGACAACAAAGTGGCACATGATACTTACCCGCAGTCTCCTTTCAAGGGTAAGTCTTAAAGCAAGATCATCCATCTTTTTCTCAAGCTTATTCTTTGCCTCGCGCAGTGCACCAGCTTCATTTGCAGCCTATCACATAAACCATCATATAAGAGTTTTCCCAATACACAATAATCACAGGGGGGGAAAGATTCCAAAAGTTGAAAGGAACATGAAAAACTTAGCAGCACACAGAGGAAGGGGGAAAAAAGAAATGCAAGAATATTTAAAGCAAATAAGAACAAAATTCCAACTAACTAATGTGGGTTTCATTAGTTTATATAGAATGTAAGCCAAGAAAATTACCACTTTAAGTCTCCTTAGCTCCTTTCTTGCAAGCTTCTGTCTCCAAGCACACTGAATTGCCACAGTGGCTTGCCGATAATTCTGGAAAAGCATGACAACCTTCCGTCTTCTCCATGCAGACTGCAGTGTGCCAATGACGTAAATAAACTAAACCATGACAACCCAGATCTCTAGTATAATTAGTATAATATAACATTCCATGCAGTCAGATAGCTAACCACTGCTTACTGACATAATAATTTTCGCTGAATATGCTTGTTTTAAGATGGTTTTATTTTGTGCACAATTTCGGAGGGGGGTGTGCGGGGTTTGTCACACCTGTATCACTGTAGCAGCTTTATGTTCCCTAATGGCAGAAAAATAGCGGCGAGCAATGAACCCACGAATATAAGACTGAATAAGAAGAGCTGCCAAACATGCTTCCAGGTGAGCTCTACGTAGCAGCCATTTTCGGACATACTTCTGAACAATTACAGCTGCGGCTGTTTCTCGCCTGATCGCATACATCTTCCTTGCCAAACAGCCTAATTAGCAAAAAGAATGTTATTAATAATTTAATATCAGAAAGATCAAGGGATTATGATTCATGAGGGATGCATACAAGAATCAAAGAATAAATTTGAATTCGCAAGTCATGAGAATAGCAAGCATGTGAGTACTAAAGTACAAAATGAAATTAATTGTTGACAGAACTTATCATCTAGGTAGCAAGGATTATGGGACTAATTGGCACCCTATGCAATCACATTTCTCAAGAAACCTTCTGCCATCTAAAACAATCTAATAACCATCCAACCCAATTAAGCAATTACCACCTCTGCTTGCTAAAAGATTACTACTTACCTAATAACAACCATCAAATATGAAAATATTGTATTTCTGTATTTCAATCCAGTTCATTTGGAAGCAAAGTAACTGTATATAGTTCTCTGTCATCAACAAACAACTATTCAACCCCAATAGACAACTACTACTTCTAGGAGCAAAAAATGGTGCTGTTTGAAGTATGAAGTTAAACTGGAACATGAAAATAATGTAGTTCATTCCAGTTCATTTAGTGGATAAAGCAATAACTCGTTTTACTGTTTTTTGTCATCCCTTTACTTATGCGTTTTGCTCTCAGAACAAACTATAAAGCCAAATGATAAGCCCCACGTGTTTACCTCTGCAGTATGCTTGGACAGAAATTGAAGCCTCCCTTGTTTTCACAAATTCTTTGCGTGTGATAAATGTTCTGAAACGACCTTGAATGTGCCGAGCAGCGTTGTCCAAAACTTCAGCACGGCGCATATCTAATATCGCAATTTGACCAGCCCTAAGGAACACCTTTGTTCTACCAAGCTATCATGTAAAAGAAAATGTCAATATATTATTTTCACATCTTTCCCTCGGTGACCTTAAGCATATCATTGAAGCAATTACTTAAATTTTGATAAAAAAAATCCTTGAGTATGCATAAGAGCTAAGCATCATTTCATTCAGAATAGTAAAAAAAATAAAATACCCAAACAACACAGATACTAGAACACATGCCAGTGCAAGTAGTAAGATGGCCAAAAGAAATCACTACTACTAGGACTAAGAGATTCAACACTACCTAGCAAACAAACTCCAGAGTTCCTTAGCCCAGCAGCACTAATAATTTCTAATATAACGATGGACTGGTGCATTCTGAAAACTAGATGTTTATGTAGAAAAGCAATGGTGGGTTTTTATTAAAAAAATCTAAACCTTATATACTTGCATGGGAGATATAAACAAGACTCAGTAATGTAAATAGATGTGGGTCATTTAAATCGTCTAATCATCACAGAACATTGGTACATTGGAACAACACAATCTCAGCTGAGCACATTACTTGAAAATTTTCAAGCTTCATCTTTTCGAGAATACCCTTTGTCAGCATTCTTTCATCGTAACTGCACATGTAAAGCAAACATGGTATCAAACATGGTGAAGCAAACCAACAAAACAATCAACCATTCTTTTCTTATAAGCAGACTAGATAAACTCCCAACAGTTACTAGTTTACTACCATACTATAATATGATAGTGCTGTTCATTTAAACATGTACAACTTATCAGATGATGTGCACAGTTGTCCACACACAGTGTAATAGACTAGTAATAACAAGATAATTTTTTACCAGACCAGAAAGCCCATGCTCAATTATTTCAAGCACAAAGCTCCTTGGTAAAGAGGAACCAGATTATTCAAGTCGAGTTTGTTGTTATGCATCAATAAGATCAAGCAATTATGCAGAGTGTTTCAGGCCATAAAGAAACATTAATTCATCTAATTTCCATCTCTTTCCGTTACTAGTTTCATTAAGGATATAAACGGTACCTTCCAATCATCAACTCTGGAACTAGAACAGCGAACCGGTCAACAAATTCAGCGTAAGTCCTTCTGGTAGGATAGCCAGCAAGACTAATACGGACAGCCTCTAAGACACCCTGTCATGCCACCAAGTGAAAATTTTCATGAAAATATCAATATTAAAAATAAATGTAGCAAAATAGACCAAAAACAATGAAACGTTTGCTGAGTACTCAATTCCTTCCAGTAAAATAAATAAGTACGATCCTCGAAAGTAGTCTTTTTGGCAGCGATACTTCTATGAACATCAGAGTATAACTTTTATTTGATTTTAAAGATCTGAACAACAGAAGCTTGTGGTCACTATGTCTTCACGACTATGTCACACCAAACACAGGTGCTGGAATATACGATGTGTAGCTTGAGAATTTTGTAGTTTTAGGAAATAAACATATAATAAGGCGGAAATATGATAAACATATCTAAAGGAACCACATAAATGTGGTCCAGTTACTTGCCAAAACTGTCAAAAATAAAAATATAATAAGGTGGGAATATGATAAACATATCTAAAGGAACCACATAAATGTGGTCCAGTTACTTGCCAAAACTGTCAATAAAGTATGCTCACTCAAATCAAATGCTGGTATGATTTAAGAGCAGTAGAATGCAGAACATCACAGCAATATTATTTGGCCGACACTGAAGAACCACAAACCATTTCCTGTAAGGGCAGCTCCAATGCTCACTGAACCATAGGAGCAATGTTCAATATACCTTTGGATGGTTCAGTGGCTGTAGTATCTGCGGGGCCCACAGGCGATTAAAATTCTTCTCCTACCTACACAAGGTTTCTTCCGCTCATTCCCCATCTGAACAAATCCTGTTCCCCAACGTTATTTCAGTCCCCCTCCTCTCTCATGCCACAGATTCACAAAAAGGTCAGTGGCAACAAACAATCTCATAGTGGGTGTGCCAGACCTGTATCCTCTCCCACAAATCTAAGCCAGAGCTCCTCATCCCCCTCCGGCCCTCTCCCACAAACCGAGCTGGAGCTCCTCCTACTCCTACATGTGCCGTGTCAAGCTGAGAAGCCATCCAAGCCAGAGAAGAAGCTGCTGAAGAGGATCGCAGAAGGAGAAGAAGTGAAGGGTAGCATCGACTCCGACTTTCCCTCGTCTGGCAGCACAAGTAAAGAAACATTCGAGTCTTCAACCACTGGGGGCTTGTGACAGATTGTTTGTTTGAGGCAAACCGAGTTTTAAGGTTGATTTTCAGTCACACATCCAGCAGTAGACTGCCACTATGTGATTGGTTTGATTTTGCTACACAAAGGTTTGATTTTCCCTAATATTGGAGCTCTAAGATTATTGATCTGCTGCATGGAAGTACGTCTTGAAGCAAAAAAGAAAAGGTTCAACAGTCAATGCTTCGTGCAGAGCAGCAAAAATGACAATCAGCAAAGAACTATTATATGGGAAGCTGTGCTGAATAATAAAAAAATAAGAAAAATTATGATACTGCTTTACTAGTCTATGCTTCAGTGATAGTTCTTACCCCACAACGTAGTTGATGCAATACGCTTTGATTTTCAAAAAGCTGAGGTCGATTAGCAGAGTTAGGCTTCACGCAGCGCACATAGTGAGGTTCAGTCGAGTTTAGGGTTTCCATGAGAGCTTGCAGTTGTAGCTTCAAAAAAAAAAAAAAAAAAGACAACAAATCAGTGCCTCAGGTTAAATGCACGATGATATAAGAGTGAAACAATATAAATTATAAATATCCAAAGGGTACAAAAATGGCTGACTTCAGCAGATCCTTCAATTGCAAACAAACTTCAAGAAAAAATCAACTTTCAAAAGATCAAATGCAATAAAGTTTGGTGATATTTTTCTCGAGCAGAAAAGCTGCATATCATTACATTAAAAAGTTAGAAGGGGTAAGAACGACGAAGTCACACACCCAGACCACTCAGATTACAAAGAACATGCATGCCCTTTACAGGAGAAAAATGATTGATGATGCAAGGATAGCTCACTTACACCAGTGAACTTAGACATAATGTAGCGCGAAAAAAAAAAAAAGAGTCCTGGAACAATCGACTATGGCTCTGTTCGTTTGGATGATTTCGGATGGTTTTTGCGATAATGAACAAAATACCATATTTTCTCTTTCTTTTCCAACTTCAGCCACATTATTAAATCAGTCATATTTAAAATGTTAGTGCGAACAGAGCCACAAGTAAAGTAACTAATCATAAAATTCAAAGAAAACGACAAATGCGGAAGAAGCACATATCTCAAAAGCAAAAAGGAAAAAGAGGTAATACACTTTTTATTGATACCTTGAATCTGGAGGCGACTGATGAAAACTTGTACGAGGATCTTAT
Organism: Chrysopogon serrulatus; assembly: GCA_015844335.1. NCBI lineage: Eukaryota > Viridiplantae > Streptophyta > Magnoliopsida > Poales > Poaceae > Chrysopogon > Chrysopogon serrulatus. The sequence continues at coordinate 63,708 of JADLZL010001484.1, forward strand.
AGATTCTTCTGGCAATGAAGTGAAAAGTCCAGAAACAAATGGGCACCTTGAAGATGATAGAAGATTGCAATGCTCTGCAACGATATAATCTCGATTCTTTTCCAGAAAAGAATCTGTTTGATACGTGACCTGCAAACAGCTATATGTTGTTATTATAAACTAGAATAATAATTAATGACAACACCTGGCTCCTGGCTTACCTTCCCAGCATAATGTGAGATGGTAAAATCTGTTTCTGAGAATTTTGTCTTCTCAAGCCTAGAATGGGAAGAAAAGTTTCTGAACATCTTCGTCGCAAAGGTCTCATGCGTAGATTTGGGAAACATGCTGTAAATGAGCAAACCATAACTGAGGCCTGAGGACAGGGATTTATTTTATATAAACATTATTTCCAGGAGAAACAAAAAGGCAGCTTACCAAGCTTCATCCAGCAATGCAATAATTCCAATCGGTTTCTGTTTCAAGGACATAGGACACAACTAATATCAGTTTGAGCATCCAGGTCAGACAAAGGAAGTAAAAAGAGGTCACGGGTCTATCCCTAGACTGCACAGTTTCAGCCATGGCTAAGGGGTTTAAAATGAAACAAAAGATGCCTTAGAATAAGCATGACCTTATGAATAAAGTAATAGACTTAGTAGTCATGCTAAGTACAGCTACAGCTTACATTACTGATGTTGCAAATATTAACAGCACGCTGAAATAAAAAGTTCTTGCTTAAATACCTGATACAGTAAGCATATACTATCTATATGTTTTTGGGCAACACGACGCAAGAACCTTTGCATTTATGAAATAGCAACATCTTGCGCCCATTACAGAAACCAGAGTACTAACAACCATTCTAAAGCCTATAGCTGTATAATCTTAAAATAAAGGTAGATATTGACTTTACCGATCATAATCCTTACATGCAATTACATCCTGCACAGTTCAAACCTATACCACTAAATGATGGGGGGAAATAGCAAAAGTGGATACAGCACAACCGACATGAAAACTTGTCAACTATGCATAAGAAAAAAAAAAAAATGAGGTAACATCAGTGTGTTAAACCGGTGGCGGACATAGGCCCTGGGCTGGCCGTGATGCAACCAGGGTCCTTGACCCAAAAAACCAATAGTAAAGCATCTAATAATGAAAGATTAGAGCTCTAATAGACTTGTGACACTTTCATGTATCTCAGCCAGGTCCTAGCGTGATCTTGGATCTGCCTCTGGGTTAAACAGAACTCAACATGGAAGACACACAATATCAACATACAGTTATTTGCTCAAGGCAGAAGAGCACCAATCTATCCCAGCACTGTAGGTGCAAGATAAGCGTGCAACAGAGGCTAAAAAATTGATAAAGACTTGCAGATAATTTAATGCAAGTGCAAACCACTATATGTGAAGTGATGCAAAATAATTATTATATATGTAAACATAGCTCTCAATACAATAAATCAAGGTCACACAGCATAGATCCTTCAGCCTATGTCAATGAATAAAGGTAAAGAAACAACCTTTTCAATCAAATCCAGCACATCCTGATTGTCAATGAACTCAATATAGCTCCAATTAATTTCCTCGCTTTTGTACTCCTCCTGTTCCATCTTGAATACATGCTGAGAGAAGGAATTTATAGCATCCAGTGTTAAGACAAGTAAATTTAAATTAAAAAAATTCTAAATCCGATAGACAAATACAGTGCATACCTCATTAAAGTGTTGCTGAAGTTTTTCATTTGCAAAGTTAATGCAGAACTGCTCAAAGCTGCACAGGTAAATCAAGGAGCAGTGTCAAATCCTAGCTAGCATTGCAGAATCAGTATTTCAATGTGATAGATAATAAATGCATAATTTACAAACGTTTCACCGAACTGTAAAAACATGCTAAATGCTTGCACATAAGTTACGATGTATGTTTCAAGATAATTCAATTAGATTGGTAATAAATAGAGTACTTGACCTTGCTCAAAATGTTGTAAATAAACAGATAACTAGGCTCTTTACCTTCTAACGGTACAGTTCATCCGATTCATACATTTTTTTAAAAAAAATGCTATGAAATATTAGTGCATTGCTATAAGTGAAAATGAAATAAATAGCAGGGAATCTATTGACCTGTTGTTTTTGAAGCTTTCAAAGCCGTAGATATCCAGGACACCAATTTGTACCTTGGAATCCACATCTTGACCAATAGACTTATTAATATTCTCAACAAGCCTGAAAATAGTTTAAAATATGGCATCACATACAAAAATATAAATCCTAAAAATATTGCAGAAGAAAATACCAGTCAAATAATCTTGCATATACAGTCTTCGCTAGAGCATCACGATTAGCTGCAGCAGCAGCACAGTCCAATGCTTTAACAATTATTCCTTCACGAGTATGTATAGATCGGCTACATAGCGTCGAGACCAATAGATCTGAATCACACCTGTCACAAGAATCAAAATGAAACTATAAGCAGCAAATTTAAGGTACAGAATAATATGTCACGTCTAATACATAAAATTGCGCCTACTACAAGAAGACAAGAGTCCTAACAGTCCAGATACTTCTTTTAGCAAAAAGAGTAGTGCATACCCCTTCGGTGCTATTTATACTAAACATGTTAAGGATGAGGTCTCGAAATTAACTATTTTTGGGTAGATGCTTATTTTAATCATTTACTTCAGCACCTCCAGAACATTTCGAACCAAACATTTTCTAAAAAACACTAGTACAGAAAGCATATCCAGAGAAACATCGATAATGAAAAAAAGGAATATTTTCCCTAAAAATATCATGGTAGTTGATGCAAAAAATACATACATAAATAATTTAGCTGCCGTTTGGAGATGAAAATTTGAGGTTGAGTCCTTAATTTTTGAAGAATCAGTATCTTTTCCTGGGGCAAACTCAATATTGCCAAGATGAAGAATGGCTGCCAATGTCCGAAATATAGCATCCTGAACAAGTACAAATACAGACTCATTTTCTGAAATATGGATACATAACTACACACTAGAAGGACAATGCAACGATTCTTTGACAAAGACATTTTCCAAGTAACATCTAGGTGTGTTAGCATCATCTTAGGAACCTGATCTTCTCTGCTAATCCCAACAATATCCATTGCCCTTTTCGTCTTCCAGTACTCATCTTCATTGTTTGTCCCTTCCAAATCATATGAATTGCTTTGATTCAAGTAATGAAAACTGCTTGCATGCCCAAGTTTGTACTGCTCTGCATCCTATACAGAGAAACAATGCAATATTAAATTAATTAACCTTATTACTTCATCATATCATTATCATTAGTTATATTTGACAACTACATCTTTGGAAAAGACCAAATACAAAGATAATAAATCACGGCATCATAATAAATGTACACAAACCCTAGAAAGTTTGACCAGTAATTAAAAAAATGATAACATAAAATCATATAGTTGTTTAGCACCAAAAAATGCTTTCATATTTGCTACAACTTCATATAGATTTAGGTAATATGCTACTAAGAACAGTAAATGCATGCCTCCATTTGTTGTAGGCCTGTCTACACACTTAATCTCTGTTGCAAATACAGTAAATGAAGAAATAAATAGGTATTAGATGCTTATTCCTTTCTTCATTTCATGTTACATTCTACTTCGCTTGAACCACACGGGCCACTAGGACATAGAATAATGTCATTACATTTTTACTTAGATGTGTCAGACTTGTGTTGTCTATGCTTGTTTGCATCTAAACAAATCAAGCTTCAAAATATGCTACTAATGGTACTGTTGACTTTTTAGTGAATACCAGTCATATCATGCCTAAAATTTATAAATAAGCTTGAGTATTTATAAGGAAAAACATGTCTCGACACTCTTGAGCAAAGTGTTTCAATGAATCAATTGCATGTCACACCAACATGGCACTACAGCACTTTAGCAGAAAACAGTTACTGATTTCCATTGCGAATATAGTAGATAAAATGATTTATATACATTTCAGCTAACCCTACAACCTCAGGACAAAGACCAAAGAAATTGCAAGCCAACATTATAACAACAGGAAAATGATTGTGAGTGCATACAAAAGTCGAATCAATAGCTTGTTATGAGGAATTTGTTGAGCTCAAGGTTGCATAATGATAATGAGCATGGTTACTAATTAAGTTCAACAATGTCCTTAGAAAGTTAAATCAGACACCATCAAATTCATAGGAAAATGCTAATCATGCATAGAGTAACCAAACTCATATAATGAACTTGCATAACAAATGATCCAATGAAATAGTTATAGTTGGTATATATACCTTTCCAGAAGCACACAATTGGTAGAAGCAATGAAAATTCCTTTCAGGATCAGTAATTTGCACAACACGGGACCTTTCCAAAAGATAGGTCCTAATAGCAGCTCCAGATATTCTACCACTTGCATCAAACTGTATCTCTACGAATTTTCCAAATCGACTGCAACCAAAAAGTGTTTAGGTTACAAAATACGTAAAATAAAATAAAACGAGGTCCAAAGGTTAGGTTCTACAAATTAAAAAGAGAGATTGTTTATTATCTTGATAAGGAACACACACAAGCCATAAAAAACATTAGCCAACAATGAGCGAAGTCTCACCTTGAGTTGTCATTTCGTACTGTTTTTGCATTGCCAAATGCCTCCAAAAGAGGGTTAGACTGGTGGAGGGAACAAATAAAGAAATATTAAGATAATGCTATTGTTAGCAATGTCAACAGAAAATGCATACTTCAACAAAAAAATATAGATGGGAAACTCTTAGTTTCCATAAGTTGAGAAAACAGAGTTGAAACTTACTTCTAGAACCTGCTGTTCAACCGTTCGATCATCAAGAGCGGCTCTACCACCAACAAAGGTGAGATACTGCATAATAAGCTTTGTCGTTTCGGTTTTGCCAGCACCACTTTCACCACTAACCAGGATGGACTGGCTTCGGGAATCATTCACCATAGCCCTAATCAATTCAACAAATGTCAACAGAATAAATAAATTATATGGAAACAGTGCATTGCAATTCAACCAAACTATAATCTGTACCTGTATGATGCATCCGCCACTGCAAAAACATGCGGACTCAACTCCCCTAATCGGATGCCCTTATATTGCTCCATCATGTACTCGTTGTACAGGTGAGGCAGCCTTGTAAAAGGGTTAACAGCAATCAAGATGCTTCCGGTGTACGTCTGTTTCAATATAGACAGGTGAAAGGCCATTATACAAGGTAGTCCATAACTAATGTGCCAGGACTAATGTAATAATTAAACCATGATAATCAATGGTGCAAACAGAACATTATTGATTATTTAATATAATCGATACAAGGAGAGGGGACTAAAATTCTTACACAAAAAAAAAAGGACATCATTCCATACTCATGTTGACAACTCAAAATGAAAAAGTAATAATATGTGTGGAAGAAAAAAGAACATGAGAACAGTTATGATATAACATGTGGCATTTATGTTTCCATATTTAGTTATTATAGAATACAGATCAGATCATATCATATTTAAAAAAAATAGCTAGAGCCGTTCATCATTCTCTGCACCATAAGGTGCAAAACGAGAATGGTTATGCCATGAATTACAAGAAGATGAAACCATTGAGATGAGTACATCATTATTGTGTTCACATCGGCAAATGGTTTTGCCTTAATGAATCACATTTTATTTGATTCCAACAAATTTTGCAAAAGTTCTACCAAAGCAGAAATATAACTAAGGCATCTGAAAATAGAATCCTGAACGCAGTAGTCAGGAACTTCTGGAGAGAATGCACTAAAGAAAAGGTGCTCCATAAAAGCAATGTGGCATGGAAAATAAACATGTAGGGAGCTTTTAAGTACGTAAATTTGAAAATAAAGCAAGTTTTTGAGTAACAATTAATCTATTGAAATGCAAATCACCACAATAAATAAAACAGCGCCAGTGAATCACTTACATATATCTCATTCAATGCATATCTTTTCTTCAGATTGTACAGAACACCTGGTTCATTTAAATATGTCAGTTTGGTCATGTCATCAACATGACCCCCACCCAGATCTTCATCTGTATCCCTGGGCAATAATTTCTCTGGCGAAACTGTAATCTGAACAACAAAGGGAAAGCTTCGGCAAATCAAATAAAGTTTCCAGTGCAACAAATGAAACCATATCTCAATCAACTTTTCATAACTCAGTTCGAAATGAAAAATTGTTTATTACCAATGTGCTTCAATATTTACTGAAAATCGATCCAATATTAATATCAACCATAAGTTGCAAGGATGTTAATGGGTCACGAGGGAAAAAAAAGGTAGCAGATATTCATCAGGACACCAAACTTGCTACTTGTGCAATGAACAACCTAAGCCGGAATACAACATAAAATAAAATGAGCAAGACGCACAGGTAACTTGTACAGTGAGAACCTGAACTAAGGCCCAATGACTGCTAAAATTGACGGAGCTATCCAGGGCAATCACATTAATATATAAGTTCTCAAATTCACCAGTATACATTAAATTATGCAGAGTGAGTTCAAAAGCTATCAAATAAAAATGCAAAAAATATAACTCGTTAAAGCTACAAACCATTAGCAAGATTCTAAGAAGCTAAGAATTTGTTTGAATTAATAGTACAAACACTAAAACATGATGGATACTATAATCCCCCTCACCCCAACCCCCAACCCACCCACCCCCACACACACATAACTGGCAACACACTAACCAGTGCAGCGCCGTCACCGTTTTGAATAACTTGTTCTCAGTCGTAACAAAACAACTACAAACTTCATAAAAAACAAACAAGATCAATTTTGAACCACCTCAGTTCACTCGTATCAAACCACGATCAAACAAATACCAAAGACAAGTATCGCCTTCAAATTCAAATCAGAAACAACGCCAAACAAACACAGCGGCGACATCCGCATCCACCCAAGACCTCCGAACGGCACAACGGGAACTTAAACCGCACGGAATGAGACGAAAGCGACAGACGAAGGGAGGATTGGGTGATGGTGCACCTTTTTCCGCTGGCTCGTGAGCACGACGACGGCGCGCTCCTTCGCTTCCACCACCTCCGCCTCCACCCAGCCTTCCGCCTTCTCCTCCACCCAAACCTTCAACCCCTTCCGGTAGCTCATCCCGCCGAAACCCTAAGCTCCACGCCGCCTCCCCGAACCCTAGTCCCGCCGGGGAAACCAGTGGCGGCGAGCACGGGGAGAGCGCGGCGGATTCAGGCGTCGAGTTGGGGGGCGGCGGCGTCTTATCGGAGCTCCGATTAGAGCGGCGCGGCCGCAGCAGCTTGGAGCCGTGGTGGACTCATCGCGAAATTTTTGCTTTGTCTTGGCGCTTCTTCTCCCGTGCGCTTTTCAGTGGCCCGAAGGCATCGAATTGGGGTAGCTTGAGGGAAATCTCGGAGTGTGCGGGTGGTGACTGCAAAAATTTGTCCACGCAAGTGGCACGGAATTTGAATGACCGAGGGGTGGATGCGTCATTTCAGCCTGCGTGGCAAGCACGGGGCCCGCGCGTATCAAGGCGGTGTGCAGGTGCCGGGACCTGGGGGAGGTTTTGTGGTGGGTCCCCTTTGGAAGTCCGGTCCGTTCAAATCGGCCGATCTGGCTTATTTTAGTCGTTTGATTTGAATTGGAGCGCTTTGCTCAGTTAAGTCCTTAACGTCGTCAGTATTTTCACTATCCGCCAGTTATTAGATCCCTAGTGATGCGATTACGAAGGAATTGTTGTATTTGTAAGCTTGTCGATGAATTCATCTCTAACACCCTTATTCAAAGTGTCTAAAAAAGCTTTACATGTGCCTTTTTTAAGTTTTAAGTAAAAAACAATAGCTCTATTTGGCCGAATATTTGCTCACTCTCATTTTTGCTAAGTCCTCTTAAAATGAATTTTCAATGTGCATAACTATGTACATCTTCCTTCCCAAAGCAATCTCGGGTTCTCAAATAGATCCTTGTATTCTAAACATGCATATTGGGTCCCTATTTTTTAAACTTGGTTTAATATGTCAATTAGGTCCAAAGTGGACTCATAGGCACCAGGTTGCCAATGTGACATGCTAACACCCTTATTCAAAGTGTCAAAGCTTTCACATGTGCCTTGTGTTAAACCGGATTTCGGCAAGACAATAGCTCTATTTCGGAGCGAATATTTGCTCACAAGCAGGTTTGGCAAGTCCCACATCTGTGAATTTTTAATGTGCATGACTATGCACATCTACCAGATCAAAAAAGGTTCGATTAGCAAATAGATGAATCGTGATCGTTGTATATGTTATATTAGTACTGATTAGGAATCATCGAATTCAGGACACATAAAAGTGAATGCTGTGAAATATGATATTTCTCTTTGAATAAATTTCAGCCTCCGGTCCCATCCATCTCAAATAGGTCTTTAGTATTTTAAACATGTATCGTGTTTGACTATTAAACTTGGTTCAAATTGGAAATGGGCACCAGGTTGCCAATGTGGCATTTTAAACTAGAAATGGGTTTAATAGTAATTTATTTCCTTTTCAAAATGTACATTTTAATAAGATGAAGCTTTCTCCCTCCGTCTAAAAAAAATCTACCAAATATTTTTTGTAGGACTGTCCTACTGAACTAGAAATGATTATTTCATTGAACAAATTTGACAACAACAAAAATATCTACCAACAAACTGATTCATTTTCAGTGTCTGGCAACAAAGAGATGTTACTTTCGATGTTGGAGCCTATTTTGTCTAAATTATAAGACACATTGGCTTCTCTAGAAACATATTTTTATATATAATAATTTAGATATACCCTACGTGTAGATACAAATTTAAAGCAATATATTTTAAAAAACCAAAATGTTATTTAACTTAAACAAAAATGGGGTAGAATGCAAGCACTTCATAGAAGCGAAGCATGGGCGTGGTCCTTGTCAATTGTCATAACTCATATCGTATATCACAAGTTCATGACAATTGCGAATAAATATAGGTCGCTGCTCCCCATTCAAATTTCAAACACGTTGTGAGCGCTTATTCATCTGCGCGGCAAAGAGCACGTGGGTCGAAACACAACATGGTGCACGGCCCAGATGCAACCCAAAGACGACCTTGGCCCAGCGAACGCGCCGCGATTCGCTCCAGCCACGGGGCCACGGTTTTTACGAGGCCGTATAGTCCGCAGATGGCCGCCGCCACTTTTTTTCTTTCTTTATATTAATTTTTGTCACTCCTGAGTCCGAGTCCGCTCGTTTGAGCAAATTATCCTCTTGCCCTTGATAGCCAGCGGCCAATCCCGAACAGACCGTTCTTCTTGAAACCCATCTAAAAAATGGGTTCTCAGCGTCTTGAGCTTTTGGTCGGTGCGAAAAGGACTCGATCGATAGTAAATGGTTACCAGCAAG
>JADLZL010001485.1:0-24785 GCA_015844335.1 Chrysopogon serrulatus
GGGTGAATGGGAGCCGATCAAAATTTCTTTTCAATGGCCACCGCCCCAATCGACCCTCCAAAAACCTTAAAACTCACACGTGGAGTAGTTCTCAAGTCAACAAGTGACTGGATGTTCTCCGGGTAGTCCCCTGAACACAGCTTAAAACACTCAAGGCAACTAAAAGCCGTTTAAACAAAGAACTCCTCAAGACCTAAAACCGCAACAGCACTCTCAGGTCTGGCCAAGCTAGCCACGAGGTTCAAGAATGCATCTTCAGACAAAGAAAACGCTACGGTATCACTGAGGCTCAAGACTTAGTGCCGAGGTTCAAGACTTCTCGCATTGACGTAAAAACGCTGCATCAGCCGAGGCTCACTGCGTCGAGGTTCAAAGACTTATTATCAAGAACACCAAGAACTAAAATTGCCATGATCTTTCAATCCGTCCTCGGACTCCAAATCTCAAACTAACCTGGGTGACCTAAATTTGAACTGTGTTCCCTAAGGCAGTGGAGAAGTTCCTCTAAGAGATCATCATAGTTTTGAGATTGTAATTAATCAACGGGAATCAAAGGGGACGAAGAAAAACGAAGAAAATAAGGGCCACTGGGAATCAGATCTCCTGCATCGGACAAATTGAGGAAACCCTTTGGTGAAGTGTTCTCCTACAAGCAAGGATCGAAAGCAAAGAACAAACGGTAAGAAATGATCAACCATAGCTCGAGAAATCAACTCGGAACAAACGAGGGAGAAGAGGGAGAAAACGAAGAACGCGTAAGAACAGCAATCAAAACGCGCGAATCAACACATCAATCTGACTCCACGGCAGGGAAACAAGTGGAGGATCTCGTGGACCGCTTTCCTTATGAGTAAACTTTGGTTCTTTACACTCACTGCAAAGATCGCTGGACCCTCTCTCTCACTTCAAGCACCGTGCAAGAGGGAAACTGAAAGCGATGTGCCGAAAATGCAAACGGAGAGGTGGGAAGATGGAGCTGCCCTCCACCTCACTTATCGACCGGGTTCTTGGTTTTCATTTTCGCTGCCGAGACAATCCTCTCGAGCAAACCAGCTAGCCCTATGTCCAATCTCGAACCTTGACTGCGTAATCTTTGATCCGACGGCCACCGCGCTCACCTGAGCATGGCCGACGCTAACCTCGATGCCGCGACGTGCCGCCCGGCCTCGCACTGGGACCTCCGGGCGTGGTTTTGTGGTCAACCTGTAAAATCACGGTGGTTTTGAGGCCCAAACCACCGAACTCCTCCACCGTTGGTTTTGAGGCCTCCCAAACCAACAAATCGCCCATGTCCTGGGTAATCTGTCGAAGCCAAGCGATCCTGTGTCCCTCAACAGTCCCTGATGCCCGCTTCTTTCACCACACTCCCGGCCTGGCGCTACCGCCACTTGACCTTCAAATCTCGCCTACCACCTCTCCTCCATGCTCGATACACCGCACAACACAAGCCAAGGCACATGTGGAACTCCTGCGGGCTTTCACCTCACCGGCTTGAGTGACCTCCCATCCCCAGATGTTAGTAGCTGAATCAAATCATCACTATCATCACAACCGAACCACAAGTATAAACCTTAGGTTCGCAATCTCCCTTGATGGCGCATTGTTCAACACCAACACACCGCTACCGAGAAAAAGAAAAAATAGAAGAAGAATAGTAAGAAGAAAACTCACCAAATGACCAAAAGCCAAAGAGAAGCCAAATGTATCATTTGAAATAAGCAAGCAAGACTTAGTCCCCAAAGACATGGGAAACGGCTCGACGCGAACTTCAAGCAAAACATGGCTAGCCCTCAAGAAGAGGCGTAAAGCGGCCTAACACCGCTTTTGGGCCAAGCAAGAAGCACCAAACGCTAGATCCTCCAGAAAGAGGCAAGGGCTCAACATCTAGCAAGAAGCATGTAAAATGAACTCCCTCGAGCAAATGCATATATGAGGCACAATCTTCCTGAGAACTAAAGTCTCACCTCCGAGAAGACAACCAATCAAGACATGTCGTTTAGACTCCCCTGATAAGACAGATGTCAGTATGTGTGTAGCAAGTCAAATTTCTCCCCTTGTTGAATAATGCACACAAGAAGCCTAAAATGCAACAGGAGATGCACATGAATGAAGCTTCAAGCATATATAGCAACACCGAGTGTGAAAAGATGTTTCTTAGTCAGTAAGACAAGTGAGTATAGCAACAATATATGCGGTGTCAAGTAAATGCTCAACCGACTACCGATACGAAATATGAAGTAAAGCGCTTTGGTGCGCTTCTAGTTAAAGTTAAAGGAGTTCACCACCAAAGATAGCACATAGCAAGCAAGTCGAAATCAACCTTAGTGCTGGGGCAAGGATATGCTACAAGGTGACAACTACCCCAAAACGTCGTCACACATCATAAAAAAGTCAAAGACGGACCTAAGACTTGTGTTATCATCAAATGTCATTTTATCGAGTTTGCACTTTAGCACAAGAGTTAGTCAAAACATGTGTGTGCAAGAGGTTATCTCAGACAAGCCAAGCCTAACTTTTCAACCAAGTGAGCCTAAGTGTCAAAAGACAAATCGAGCTCAAAAGCAATGGTCATCCACTGCAAGGCCCAAGTTCATCCAAAAGTGCAATTAGAGCGCCCCGATACCTTTGATGTGGGGACAATGCACTCCATCTCGATCTTTTCATCCTACACTAGCTTAGTTGTCAGTTCTAGCACAAGTGAAGTGTCTAAGCAAGTGAATGACTCAAAGCATGGTGACATGTGAGACCTAGCATATACAAGACATAAAAGGATCTCAACATCCCATACATGATGCAAGCTAGGTAACTCGGCTCCTCAAGCGGTGAACTTTTAGATTTAAACAGTTTAATCATGTTCACATCGTAAAAATCATGCTCAACTCATAACATGTAAAGTGTGCATGATCAATAGAGAGCCTGTTTATTGCAAGCACCACAAAGTACTACATGCATACTAACAGAGCATAGTTTCATTCCAGTGCTATATATGGTCAAAAAATGCAAGTATATCACAAAATGCACGTGCAAATGCACTATCATACAAAGACAAAAACAAAAACCTAGAATTATAAAAAGCAAGAAATCAAACTATGCATAACAAACAAAGTGCTTCCTCCTCTAAAAAGGGAAACACACACCTGGGCCACTCTCAGTAAGCGAAAGCAAAGTTGCTCGATCGAGGGCGAGTGGAGAAGATCTTAAGCCGGGACCCTGGTGGCTGACAGAGCGTAGTCCAATGTCGCCTCTTGGTGATCGTTGAGAAAGTGGAAAGCTTTTAACATCTATGTGTTTGGTCTTGGAGTGAAGTAATTTGTCTCTTAGCAAGACCGATGGCACTAAAATACATCACACAAGAAAGGCACTCTAGAGAACTCAAGACCAAAATCAATAGGGTGCTATCATCAGCAAATGGGAACAACAAGCTACATACCGCGCCTTCGTGGTGGGATTGTGCAACGCTTAGACCTGCTTATGGATGACCAAGACACAAGAGATGACCCTAAAAACTCCATGTAAGTCCCCCGACGTAGACTTCCCATCTGGAAGGGTACCAAAGAAATCAAAGATCCCAATAACCTGAAGAGAAAGCGAGGAAGAAGCGTATCACCAAAGTCCAAACCGGGGTAAACCGGAGGTACTTATGATGCTTTCACCGCTTTGACTGGGTGAGACGGCGTGGGGCAGTTCCGGAAAACGTGCGCGCGCTAGAGGGTGACAGCAAAGAAATCAGAGCAGTCGGGTCTTGTCGCCGCCGTACAAAGAACGATCCCATCATATCTTGCATTCTTCTCGATCGATCGCTTCTCCATCCTCGCTGCAGGCCGGGTGGGGTCGTTAGTCGGCTATGCGGCGTTTAAAGAGGCTTTGGCCTCGCCCATGTCAAACTTCTCTCTTCGTGACGCCCTTGTGTACTTGCCTTGATGCACGAATGTCCCATCCCCGTGTTTGCTTTTGGCATTTGAAGGCCGAGGGAAGAAGCTCATCCCGCCCCATCAAGCCTATCTCAAACTCCCCGGCTCATAAATTGCAAATCCTGGTATCCAAAGCGTGAGCAAGAGCCACCAAAGATAATATCATCCACGTGAAATCAACCAAGAGAAGGCCATCACCACCCCGTCTGAGGAGAAACAAAAAGTCTCTTATCTACCGATCCCATCCTCAAACCCCTTCTCTTTAAGCGTGCTGTTGCCTCTATCATACCACGCCTAGATCTTGCTTAAGACCATACAAAGCTTTGTGCAACTTGAAAACATGGTTAGATACTTGGATTTTCTAAAGCCCTGGGGTTGCCTAACATACACTTCCCTCCCTATGTACCCATTTAGAAAAGCGCCTTAACATCCAACTGAAGCCCTTAGCAAGAAATGAATGCATGTATCGCGATTAGCCTCTATGAAGCTACAGGAGCGAAGGTTTCAAAGTCTATCCCCTCTTTTCTGCGCAAGCATTCTCGAGCAAATGTTCATTTTATTCCTAAGAACTAATTTATTCACTCTTGTTTGTTCTTAAATACCACTTTGTAGTTCTATAGGATGACACTCGAGAGGAACCAAAGACCCGTGACTGTTTCTCTCAAAGTTTTCTAACCTTCTCATGCATGGCATTAACCCACCGATCGAGAAAGCATGTCCAACATCTCTGTGGCTCAAAAGAAGCTACAAATGCACGAGCAAAGTGAGATGTGATACGCACTGACCGCTGCGTGGACTCTCGGGCCGGGTCAATGTCACCGCATCGCCCGAGCGGGTGACGACGTCAATGTGTCGTGAGCCTCTCTCCGAGTTAAGTCGCCTCTCAATGCCACTGGTGCCTCGGGGCAAATGGCGGCCGAGGGAAGCCGAACGGTGCCCAAGAAGTGAAGTGAGATGGGTCTCGACCGCGGAGCCAAGTAGTCGCCGCAGCTCGAGCAAGGGGGAGCGGTCGGGATCACCCCACCGGCATCGCCCCGCCTCCTCCACAAAAAATGCTTTCTCCAAGCTCTTCTATCACCGTGACGCTTCAAAGACGGGCCAGGCCATGTATAGTTTCATCGGTTTGGCCTCCTGCCATTGCCCCCCTGCCAACACGGTTAGCTTCATGTTGGCATCAGATAGTTTTAGGAATGCAAAGCATAAATCTTCAAGAAAGATACCGTCAAGATCTCGACTCAAACTTGTCTAAATTACCTTGTTTCAAGATGAAGCACTTACACTAAACACCCCGAATGACTCACCTTGGTAACCTCCCAAATCGCAGTCCGTAAGAAGTTTTCTCAGAAAGCACGGAGAAAGATGCGATTGGAAACATGACAAGTAGTTGTTGATCATTGTTTCCTCAAGCCCAAAATCTCCTAGGAGTCCTATGCTCATCGAGGTCGCCCCGGCCATTTCAACAAGTGGTCCGATTTTGCGCCTCAACAATGCCATTCGCTGCGGGTAGTACATAAGGTGAGGAAACTGTGCTCAAGACCCAAAGACTGGTAAAAGGTTTCAAAATGAGAGTTCCTGAACTCGGTGGCCATTGTCACGAATAGCCTCATGGCATTCTTAGGGAACTCATTTCTCAACCGAAGATCAAATCAGCATGTGAAAAGCCTCATCCTTACTCATGAAAACACCTAAGAGTATCTCGAAAAGTCATCCACAAATCACTAGCACATACCACTTCCCACCTTCTCCTCACCTAACCCGGAAATGGACCAACTGTGTCCATGTGAAGTAGCTCGGGTTCCTTGGTCATGATTTGATTCCTACGTGAAGTGAGGGAAGGGCTACCATCTTTCCATGACGAAGCAAGGGTAGGCAAAATGATCCT
Organism: Chrysopogon serrulatus; assembly: GCA_015844335.1. Lineage (NCBI taxonomy): Eukaryota > Viridiplantae > Streptophyta > Magnoliopsida > Poales > Poaceae > Chrysopogon > Chrysopogon serrulatus. The sequence continues at coordinate 5,794 of JADLZL010001485.1, forward strand.
TCTCAAATTTCAGAACTATAAGTAATCCTAGGATTAGTCAAGCGAGCTCAACCTAGAAAAGAAGGTCAAAGCTCAAATGACCAAGTCTCCTATGCCACTTCCAAAGCTCGTAAGAGGATCCGCCACCAAACAAATGTGGGAAGAGCCAAAAAAGAGGAGAAAAAATCACCGAAGACACCGGCCAAATGGGACGACGATCCGCCAAACAAGATCTCCCCGAGAAACGAGAACTCAGAAAACCATGTTTAAAGCGCACTTCAAAGCCATCCTCAAAGGAGTTATTTATAAACGTAGAGCAAATTAAAATTTGCAAGTTCTAGAGACCAAAGCAACATCCTTGAGAACAAAAAGCCTGCCAACCTCGAATGGTTCCTACCTATAATCACTTTTACCTCTACTATTATCCCCAATGTGATGTACTCTCAGGTGTATCGAGAGAACCATTTAGAACTTCCTGGCCATGGCTTTATCCTGCATCAATGAGCTCAGCGTGTTCCCCAAGCCTCCATCCCATCAATATTGAGCAAATGGCAACGCCGGACCATCACAAGTTAAACCGAGAAGAGGGATGCACCTCAAAGCGGTATTAGGGAAAAACACCAACATGCCATGTTCCAGTTTGAGGAAAGCACCACTAGAGGGAAAACGTGGTCCAGACCAGCACCCGTGAGGGTTCATGGAGCCATCACCACCCGAACTCCTCGGCACGGCCCCAACCCGAGGCTCAGGCTGCACCTCTAGGCCTAGTAGTGCGCCTTTCCCTCGAACAAAGTGTACAGTACGCCTATGGGGAGGACTTGTGGCTACCCGTTGTTCAACTCAATCATGCTTCTCATATCTCTCTTCCTCCCAAGCAAAACTTCAACCAAGTGGGACCCCATCCCCATGACATTTGCCAATGGTACACCCTCTTAGGTGTTTGGCTCTTTCTTGTGGGTATGGTTCACTCTGAGGTGGCTTGGCTTTGGAAGGGGTTCCTAGATGGAAGGGAAGTGGTCAAGTGGGTTCTTTGTAGGTGGTTCGATTTTGAACTCCAGCCTCGGGTGGAGCTCTTTGGAGAAGCTCAAACACTCCCATCTTTGGTAGAGCACAAGTGGCTTAGGGTAGAGTGATTTTATAGTTTTGGGAGTAGTGGAAGATTTCACTCTGAGGCACACCACTAAAACCCACCAACTTGCCATAAAGATCATCACCCTTCCTACCTAAAGCAGCAAAGTCAATCCCTGCCTCCACTGTAATTCCTCCGAATTGGTTGACTATCGTTGGCTGCGGCTCACCTGAAGAATAATCACAACTCAAGATATCCGTTGTATGTGTTTCTTTCCTCCCTATGACCCATCAAGTCGTGATAATTTGTAAAGTTCAAGCTCTAAACCCCTCACAAAGAGTACACTTTAGAAGCATGACTAGTGTTATATCTCTGAGTTGGTATTTTCAACAAAGATAAAGTTTGGCATTCTTCTCTCATAACTTTACTGTGTCCGAGTAAGACTTGCAACGACCAATGTAATGCAGCGATGCACAATGGTCAAAATCATCAACCAACTTAGCTGTTTTGACTGCAGGTACTTAGCAAGATCAGCCATGTAAACGCCACAAAAACTCACACCTGCCTCGGCCGTATACCATGGGAGTGCTCTAACTAGCTCAAGCTCCTGCTTTATCTTCTAGCTTAGCCTTGTACTCTTTTCTATCCCTATGTTTTAAGCAACTATCTTGACAAAGCAAAGTGGCGCCAAGTCATCGTACCGGAACAAGAGCATCACCTCATAGTGATACCTTAGAGGCCGCTGCCGTCGCCATTGCCTGGGAGTTATCGGGCTGTTGTCGCTTCTCCACCGCCGTCACCAAGTGCCAAGCAGTGTATTCCTGCGGGTGGAGTCGGCGAGGAAGCGCAGTCCTGCTCAATTTTGTCCCTCGACCTTCCTCTCTAATCGTCAGTTTAAGAGGGAGTGAAGTAGCTGTCGCTGAGTCAGAGGTTGCTGAGGAGGCGAGGAAGGCGCCATTTCCTCTGTCTTGAACCCTTTACGAACTGCGCTTCATCGGCCTTCCTTTGACTCACAATGATACACCTCTCTCTTGGGTGGTTGGCTCACTCACTTTTTGGGTGTGGTTCACTCTTGGTGGTTGCTTACCTTTAGGAAGGGGATCCTCGAGAGATGTTTGGTAGAGTATCAGTGGGTTCACGAGATGGTTCAGTTTTGGAACCCAAACTTGTTTACGTGGTGGAGCTCGTGGAGGCTCTTCAAACACTCCATCTTTTTGTGGGAGGCACTAGGGTGGCTTAGGTGGAGTAATTTTTAAGAAGCTTGGGAGCGGTGGTAGGTTTTCACTCCCACCAACTTTGCCTGTAAAGATCATCACCCTTTCCACTGAAGCAAAAGCCTAATCCCGGTCCACCAATTCCCCTCTGAATTGGTTGACCATCATGAGAATTGCGCTCAGCGCATGACTCCCAAATCAAGATGGTCAGAAGGTATGTGTTTTTCCTCCTCGGTGCAGCACCTTTATCTTGGACAATTGGCAGCTCAAGCTCCAAACCCTCACAAAGTGCACACTTAGCAACACTAGTGCTATCTGAGTTGGCCTTCTCAAACAAGGCAAGTGCTGTCATTCTTTTTACGCCAACTCGGATTGCAAGTCGAGAGCAAGACTTGCACGCGCAACAAGATAGGTAAAAGCACGCACACTATCAAATTCATTCACTAAATCAACATACTTAGGCGCAAGCTAGCGAGATCGACCATGTAGGCGCTACAAAAAGTCACACTCTTGCTCATCGATCATGATGGGAGTGTTTTTTAACTAGCTCAAGCTCCTTAAGCCCAACTTCTAGCATAGCCTTGTACTTTTTCTATCACTAGCGGCACGCTTAAGCAACTTATCCGACTAAGCAAAGTAGCAGATCAAATCCTCAACCTCTGCGGCACAGCGCATCGATGGAGAGTGATACCTTAGATGTGTCATCATCATTGTTGGGAGCATTGCCCTTGCCATCCTCCACCTCGTCACCAAGCACCATGGTGCAGAAGCCTCCGTGGGTGGAGTCATCGATGAAGCGAGTCCGTTCAACGTCCTCGACCTTCCTCTCGGACTCGTCGTCGCTTGAAGAGGAGGAAGCATGATCGTCGCCGAGTGCGTTGTCGAGGTCGTTGAGGGAGGCGAGGAAGGCACGCTTCTTGGCCTTGGTCCTCTTCGAAAACTTGCGCTTGAGCACCTCCTGTTTTGGTCGAACCCTCCTTGGACTTGTGCTTGCCGAAGGTGGCTCACGCCTTCTTGTACCTCTGCCGAGGTGATCCTGCCTGCTGACCTTGTTCCGCTGGGGCGCTTGGCATGAAGTGGTCGGAGTCGCGCCGATCCTCTTTTTTTGGTCCACCCCACCAACGGTTCAAGCGGTTGTTGTGGGACCACGAGAATCCGGTGTAGCGACGAGCCAGCTCATCGTCTCCAAGTATGTCAAAACTGCTCCTCCTGTCCATCTGCGTCAAGGAAGATAAAGGCAAACATCGCAGAGGGGGGGGTTATGGAAGAACTAGAGACACCGTTACCTGATACCAGCGCCATAGTCGGAGCCGGAGGGATTTGAAGTTTGGCTTTGGATCAGGTGGTCAATCTCCACTGGACTTCAGCTTGCTGAAGAGGGTCATCCACGTGAGGGTCTCGTCGTTCTGCGACTCAAGAAGAGCTTGCCTTGGAATCCCCAAACCCTCTGATCAAGAGTATATAATAACTTCAAAGTGCTCGTGATCGTCATAGGGCAAGTTTGGTTTTGTTCAAGACGCGTCTTGTTGGCGATGGTCTAAAAGCGTGAGAACATGGGTCGATGGTCTCACCATCAAGCTGCCGAAAACTATCCCATACTCCACCTTTGTATGTGTCAAAGAGTCCGGTCGTCTTGATTTTGTGGAGTCCCATCGTGATAGTTTTGCAGCTTCACCCGATTCTCTAGCAGTAGTCAAATGTCAGGCAAGCTCAAACTGGGACTTCAGAAAGACTCAGGAAGAGAGCATTACATGCCTCACTATTGGCATCGTGTTGTTCCATTTGATCCTGACCAACATGAGCAGGAAGAACAACGTAATCCTCATCTTCACAAATTTCCATACCCTCACCTGCTTGAGACTAGAGATAAGCGGAACATCCGAATCTTCCAGTACGGGTAATTGGTTCTATTGAAAACGGTGGCTTGCAGGCCACGAGCCATGTCGCCCCTTCTATGGATCAAGAACCAGTTGGGTGGAGGATGATCCTTAACCCACTCTGATACCAATTAAAGGACCAGAGGGGCGGCCAGGAGGGAATGGGAGCCTCAAATTTCTTTTCGAAACTTTTGACCAAAGTGTCCCAAATTCAACCCCAAAATAAACACATATACAACCGATAAATCCACGAGTCAGCGGGTGGGTGGGTACCTTAGGAGATGTCCTAGAGGCACAGCGAGACTATCGAGAAAAGACCGAGACAAGCCCTCGAAGAAACAAGAAGAACCGGAGAAAACTGCGCGGACCAGAAGTTGGACCGGAACTTCCGGTCGGGGAATAGAACTTCGCTCAGGGACGAACTTCCACTCGGGGACGGAGAACTTCTGCTTTCGGGAACCCGGAACTTCCGATCAAAGCGCTCTAAAATGCAAAGTCAGACAAAATCTTGGACCGGAACTTTCGGTAGATGACGAACGGATTTGGTGGTCAGAAACAAGAACAAGACACTTAGAAACTTCGGGGTTAAGCTGGAACCACAGTAGCGCAATCCAAAACAAGAACAACGCGGAACTTTCGGGTGGGACGGAACTTTCGACAAGTGCGATCCAAAACAAGAACAACGCCCCCAAAAATCGCCTCCTCTCTTCGATCTTTTCGATTTGTGGCCCAAATCTTCACCAACTGCCACGAAACTTGTTGAGGATGATCACAAAGGCGGTAGGGGAGGCTACCTCTAAAGGTCATCGCCCAATTTGAAGTCAATCAACAAAATCGAAGGGAACATAAAACACCACCAAAAACGCCCTTTCACCTTGATTCAACCGATCTATGTGCTTTCGAGGAATTGAATGAAATCTTAGGTGAAAGGACCTTCTCATAGCGAGGATCAAGTAAGAAACAAAGTGGCACACGCTAAAATGGATCACAGCCGAAACCAACTCGGGAACAAAGAGGGAGAGAAAAACTCAAAAACCACGAAAGAACACAAAGCGAAATCTATACAAACGATTCACCGTCGAATTCTGGAGGGACACGAGGAGGTTAAGGCCTCCATTCCCATGATGTTTGGTTGGATACACAGGTGACAGGTGAAAATCCCTGGACCTTCTTGCGGAAGAAACCTAGAGGGGAGAGCAAACCCTAGGAAATAAGGTGGGGAGGAGAGAATGGCTTGAAGGTAGGTGCGTATGGGGCAGACCACCCCTTATTTGCGAGGCATTTTGACAGACCAAATATCCCGGCATACATACTGGGTGAACCACTAGCCTAAGACATTATGGTCCAATTCGATGAGGAAATCTTGATCCGGCGGCCACGCGCCTTCTCACCGATAGCTTCACCTCGGCGAACTCCCGGATGCCGTCACATGCCGTCTATTCCGCCCTTGGAACCGTCATCGATCCAGCGGCCACCGCGCCTTCTCACGGCGGCTTCGCCTCAGCGTGAACTCTCCGATGCCGCCACGTGTCGTCCGTCGCCTGGGACCTCCGCCGGGGAATTTTTGAGGCTCAACCCGAAGACTTCCGCCCGGATGGTTTGAAGCCCAAACCACCACACCCATCTCCGTTGGTTTGAGGCCCAAACCCACAAACCGGCCCTATGTCCTTCGCGATCGTCGAGATCCCAAGTGCCAGACGATTCACCCGGCGATTCGGGTCCTCGGTCCAAGCCTCGTGTCCACCCTTTCACCGCTCCAGTCCATTCGGCGTATTGGCGCACCTTGCTGACCTTCACTTTCGCCTCCAAGCTCGACGCACGCACAACACAAGCCAGAGACATGCTCGCTTTGCGTGCTTGCACTACCATCGGTGAAACCCCCATCCAGGGATGCTAGCGGTTGAATCAATCACTCATCATCAAAACTGAATCACAAGGGTACTTGTCAACCTTGTATTCGCATGATGTACTTTATGTTGCTTTCAGAACCTTATTTCATTAGATATATATTCAGATTTTTTTGTCGCTCCTCTTGTTGATAAGTTTTGCTGATATCTCCTGATTCCGTCTGTAATGAATGTGTGCGATACATCAAATAAGCGTAAGCATAATAGTGAATCTCATCGAAAAACCTGCAAACAAGCCCTTCAGGGAATATCCATCTAGATCAAGGCCTCCTCGTCGTGCCTGCCGTCGCGGGCTTCGTGCCCCAACACTCTTTGCCGGGCATGGGCCTCTCACCGGCGCGATCTATTGTGGAGGAGGGTGGAGGAGCGCACTGGATCTGGAAGCTAGAGGTAGTGGAGGTGCTGCCGCCGGGGTGTAGTCTCGACTGCCAGATCTGGAGCTGGAGTTTGTGGAAGTCACGGATTCGAGCCGGGGAGAGGGAGGCCGAGGGAGGGAGTCTGGGGCACACAGCTTTTATAATTATCTGATGGGGTTAGAGTCTGACTCTGTAGACTAGTCTTCTAAAATATACGAAGAGGGAACTGGCGGTTGTAATCATGATGAAATGGCGATATAGGCTACATGGGGAGGGCGTCGTACTGCCAGGAACCTAAGGCCGGTCTTCTGGTATTGGTGTGATCGCAAGTGCCATAGGGATAGCTTTGGCTCAACCTCTTCAACAAATATCGTGCCTATGGTATTGTCTATGATTTTGAGTGTTTGTCTTGGTAGTTCAATTGACGCTTCCCACACATGAAGATTAAGCAGATAATTATTGCTGTGAGGGGCTGGTACGACAAGATAAGTGTGAAAACAAAAATGAGGAATGTGAAGCAAGGGCTCAGAACTTTGGAAAAAAATTCAGCCCTAGCTGGTTTTGCAAAAAGTAGACTGATTTCCTGAATTTGGACTAACCGGTTTGTCAAATCCAGACTAATCAGTTCTTGCTGTTTTAAGCCCATGAAGCTTTTGAGGAAAAAAGAACTGAAGAACTCGATCAGATGAAATCAAAATTTCATGACTTAAATAGGCTTGGGATTGTCGGTAATTTTTCACACCTTGAAAGAGCAAAATGTTCTTTTGCTTCATTTTAGCGTCCATCTCGGCTCTTGTCTGGCCGCTCCTTTGGGATGTGCTTTACACAGGCTTTATTGTGGTCCTTGCACCTTTGAAAACCAAAATAACAGTCCCTTGCTTTTAGCCTCAAAATCAAGATCTTGTCTGCCGACCACGTATCCTGTGCTGCCATGGGCTCCATATCTCAGCTCTTGTCTGTCCGCTCCGCGGAACGTCCTTTAAATTTAGACAGGCTTTACTGTGGTCCTTTGCACCTTGGAAAACCAAAATAATGAAATCCTTGCTTTAGCCTCCAAATCTTAGCTCTTGTCTGCTGTTGATAACATATCTATTCTGCCATGCGTTTGGGTGCTCGTATGTTCCCACGTTAAAAATATACAAGTTTTGAAGAAAAAATCAAAAAAATATGGATGGGTAGATGATGCAAAGATGCTTATTCATGCATAATTCGAGCTTGAATAATGAGTTTTTTATTGTTACGCAGCGTGCCTTGAAATTGTATGTTTGGAGACAGAATCTTTTCCATCTTTTCCATTATCTGAAAAAATGGATTAAGGGTTAAGATGAACAGCTCACTCTGGCCCATTACATGCTGAATTTCTATTTTTTTCCTCTTACCGAAAAGTGTTCAAGCTCAACTTTTGCATTAACATGAATGTTTGCATGTAATACATCAACATTTTTTTAGTTGATTTTTCATGAATTTTTATGTGTTTCTTTAAGCAAGAGCAAAGGGATCATGTGAGCTAGGCTGGATAGGCTTTAACAGGCTTTAAATGGGTTACACTGTGTACGGGTATTACTTATGGGTAACCTGCACTTGAAAAGCCCAAAATATATTCTTTGCTTCAGCCTCCATGCTCGAGATGTCCCTTCCATAAAACTGCCATGCTCTGCCTCTCAACTCGCGCGCCTTCCTCGCATTTATTAGTAGCAGGCTTTAGCATCAGTTGCTTCCACAACAGACACAATAATAAATGGTGATACATCGGAGGGGAAAACAAGAGAGTAGCTAGTAATGGCGGACCTCGTGCTTGGGCTGGCCAAAGTCGGCGGTGGAGGGGGACCGTTGACGATGGCCAAGTCATCCAATTGAGGAGGAGGAAGAAGCTGCAGAAGAGCGTGCAGCGTGACCTGGAGATGCTTATCTCGGACGAGTTCGAGATGATGCACTCCTTCCTCGAAACGTGACAAAGGAAGCGCGTCGTCACCGACGGCATGACGACGACCGTGGTGAGGCAGGTCCGCAACACACGGCGCCCCGGACGTGGAGGACTGCATTGAGGTCCGTCATACACCTGGACAATAAGTCCAACGACTGGTGGCGCCGCTTGCTCCCATCTTGCATGGCAGCGCGCGCACCGGCAGCGTCCCTCGAGGAGGTGGTTGCTGATCTAGGGTTCCTCAAGGCTAGAGTGGAAGCCAGCCATGGGCCAGAGGAACATGCGCTACAGCCACATTAGTGACACTACCTCCAAGACCAAGGCCGCCGCCGAGCAGACACGACGTCAGCAGCAGCCTGCAGTACTTACAAAACCATTGGACATCCTCGTCGAGGCGAGGAACCCCAACAACAAGAAGAAAGGGCAGCCCAAAGGGATCTCGTCGAGCTGATAAATGGAAATAATGATGCTCTGCTGCTTCAGCTTCAGGTGATCGCGGTGTGGGGAACAAGAGGAGATCTCGGGACAACATCCGTCGTCAAGAAGGCATACGACGACTCAGAAGTATGCAAAAATTTCGTGTGCCGTGCTTGGGTGAGGCTGACACACCCTTTCAATCCTCATGAGTTCGTCCGGAGCTTGCTGGCTCAGTTCTGCTCAAACTCTTGTCGTCGACAAGAAAGCAGCAACATAGCTTCCTGAAACTGACGGAAGTGATGGTGGCAACACAAGACTTACTCATTGATGAGTTCATGAAGCAAGTGAGCAGCCATAGGTACCTAATTGTCCTGGAAGACCTGTGTATGATGGTTGACTGGGAGGCCGTTAGGGTATTCCTACCTGATAAGGGCCATGGCAGCTGCATCATCGTACACACACCCAGCAGCTCGAAATCGCAAGCTATGCGTTGGACAATCACACCGAGTATTAGAGCTGGAGCAGCTCTCAGCTGACCATTCTATCTGTGTCTTCTTTAATGAGGTACGCCACAATATCGTTAATTACTTTGAGGAATCGAAATTCACTACATCGGCCTCTAAATTTGCCAACATAGATATACAGAACTTTTTTACTACTCCCTCCATTATCTTTTTATAAGACGCACACAAATATCAAGAGTCAAACTTAAAAAAATCTTTGACCAACATATACGGTTAGATTGATGTACTATCTAAATATCATAAATTTATAAACTTAAATATAATATAATATAACATAAATAAATAGTCAAAATATAGTTTAGGAGACCGTGTCATGTAAATTTGCGCCTTAGGGTGTCCGCAATGGTGCTAGTTACGTAACTAGCTGGCGTGAAGGTGAGAGACAAGAGCAAAGACTATTTTTTATATTTACTGCCTGTGGACCCACATGCTCCTCTCTTATATTCTTGGACTATGTGAAATAATTAGTTATTTTGGCTGTCGCTAGTGACTACCTCTCTCTCCTACTTTTTTATACTTATGTCATATCTAGGTAACTAAATAGTTAGCTGTTTGAGAATGGAGGTAATTGCACATGTATGTATATTATCTATCCTCACTACTAAAGCTGTATAACATGTCTCAAAAAAAAAACACTGTTACACATACAGTCCGGCGCCCAAAATAGATCACATTAGTCAAGTTCTCATAAACAGTACAACCTGCAATGAACAGTATCAGGTTGTGCACAGTACGCCCGCTATAAACAGTGATGGGTCACGCAAACAGTGCCGGCAATAAAACAGTACCCCCATGTTACTGTTTATATTGTGCATGAACAGTATCCTATCCAGTTACTGTCCAGCGTTTTCTTTTTAAACATTTTTAAACATTTTTCCCCTCCCTCTCCTCCTAAGCACGGGGTTCCAGCCTAGTTACATACTACGATCGGAGCTAGCGGTCCACAGCTTTGGGATCGTGCTTTATGGTCCGATCCAGGGTGGTGTGGAGTCGAGCGCCGACCACCAAAAAAAAAAAAACCGATGGCGCGTTTAGGTTCGTGGCGGTCCACAAGCTTTTGTTTCCACGGCCCGCGTCGCTTGTTCAGCACCACGTCGCAAAAGCACGACGCTTTCCTACCCCACAGCACCACATCAGTTGAAGCTGTTGTGCTTGCCGTATCCTTTTTTTAATTATTAATTGCTACAGATTTTTTATTCTCAGATTTTGATTCTAGATCTTATGCTACTCTTTAGTTCTTAAAGTAGATTAAATAGTCATTTCAGCTTGAACTGCGGCACTTAAAGATGTTGAATTTGTTATATCAATGAATTATATATGTAGTAGCATTGTTTTTATAAATATAGAATTTTAAAAATTTTATTACCAATATTAATATGGCATAACTTTTCAATCAAAACATATAAACTTATTTAAATAAAAACTTAAGAAGTTTTGCTTTGTCTTGGAATATTAATGTGGAACATAGCATTCCATTTTGCGTTTAACTTTTATAGTGATAGAAGTGTGTAATTTAGAAATATATAGCTACATTATGGAAATCGATTTATTGTAAAAGTTTATATTAGTGTTTGCATGTGGATTTTAGAGATATTTTTGTTTATATTTTTTTTAACCAGACAGGTGGATAATTTAGATATAAATTAAAAGATATTAACTTATATTACCTTTCATAATGACACATATGGGTAATTTGAATGCAAACTGAGGGATTACCTTGCATTATGTTTCACATTGGCGGAGGTAGGTAATTTAGATAAAAAATTTTATGGGTTATCCCTAAATTATCTTTCACAATAGCAAAATGTGGGTAATTTAAATGCAAATTTAGATGATTATTTTAATTATCTTTCATAGTAGCGAAAATGAGTAATTTAAGATGCCACAAATTTTTTAGGGTTATTTTTTAATTATCTTTCAAAAATGATGTAGGTGAGTAATTTTTATAAATTGGGGGATTATTTTATTTATGTTTTCATAATTGTTGTGGTAGCTAATTTATGGATCTATTAGAGATAATCATTAGAGTCTATTAAATTAAAGACAGAGATGTTTCTTATTAGTGTGATAATTTCTAGAATTTATCTTTTTCTAAATAAATCCTAGTAGAAAATTATTGGAAGCTCTGTTGGAAACCATCAATTAGCAAAAAGTAAAGATAAGATATTACTTTACCATCTCTTCTTAGCTTTACGCACAACGTAATGCAATTTAAAGGACTCTCACTTTGTCACAGTCAATATATTAGGACTTTAATCTAGTTTCTAGAAAATAGTAATAATAGATAGTATCAAATATGTAGTAGCAGAAAATATTATGAAATATATTTTTCTGATTTACCTCTTTGATGTGGTGTATGTCAATATTTTTCTCTATAAACATGGTAAAAACTTAGGATATTTTGACCTAGGACAAACCTTAGGACAGATGTAACTATCTCATTCCGGGCTATATCATTGGGGAATCCTTGTGTACAATATAAATAGATTAGGTAATCCCATTTTTGTTGGGTCTTATCACCTTTATCTCATTTTCACTACTATAGTAACAGTTAATAAAGGCGGTCAAAAGAGATTATAGAGATGGGCACCTCGCTCGTCTCTAGATTAATGCCTGTGTTAATCCATGTTTCTAGAGGCGGTACTATATGTCCACCTCTATTAATCGAAAAAATTGCCCTGAGCATCCAACCGGGCTGCTCAAGGCGTTGCGCCACCATGCCACCACATTGTCCTATGTCCCCTTCAAGGCCGTTATTTGTCCCCACCACCATGCTGCCCATACTAGATCCAACCCATTGCTATGAAGATCGACGAGAGGGACATAATGAAAGAGATTGAGAGAGAGGAAAGTGAGAGAGCGGAAGGGATATCACCCAGAATTCGTGGTACAGTTAGAGAGGCCATGAAATGCCGCCCCCGCCGACTAACTCCGATATCCACCGGCATGCTACCTCCTCACACCGAGATCCGCGACCTCCTCGCGTGCCTCCTTATCTCAGCTAATCCTTGCCCCACCTGCACGACCACCCCATGCGCTGCCAAGCTCCTGGCATGCCATGCGATCGCTTAGGGGTTCCTCCTCTTAGCCTAGGCCTGCTGCCTCCCTCATACTCAAACACGCACGGGTGCCACGGGCACCCAGCTCATTGTGCCTCCCGTCTCCAGCATCTGCCTCCTACAACTTTAGTGGGATAAATGGGGTGAGCATGTATAGGGATTGGGAATGAGATTTGGCTGGAGTGAAGGGAGCTTAGATCTTAGCGGAGGTAAGGAGGGAGGAAGAGAAATTCCACTGCAGCAAATCTCAGTGGTGTGTGTGTGAGACTGAGAAATGAGTGGCTAGGGCTCTAAATCCCTATTGGCATACTGAGACTCAGTAGAGCCACATTTGCACAAGTAATAAATCTGTCTCTGAGAATGACATTACAGTGTCAATTTATTTTGAGGTTGTAGTTTATTGGGTGCCTCTGTAGATGGGGAAGTAACCGCCTTTGGAAAAGTAGCTGTGCATTTTTTTTGAGATAGGGACACACTTTTCACTGTCTCTCTGTATATCAAGGGGTTGCCTCTATGTAGGTATTACCTCTCATTTTAAGTTATGCTTCCTTTAGTACAATATTTCAGCTATTGGCTTTTATTTTTACTACAGTAGAGGTTGTTAAGTTAATAGGAAGCTGTTATCCGATATTTTGGGTTAATTCTCTTGCATAATGGTGTGTTAAATGACATAATTAAATTCCACATTGTTCGTAGACAATATTTTATGATAGGAAGCCTTTATTTCCAGGATACAACTCCTGTAATGATGTGAGCTTTTACGTACATCCTTAGTTTTTAAGATAAAGAAACATCCTTAGGTTGATACTCTCTTGATAAATCAAATATATATATATATACTCGAAACTTTGCAGGATATTGAAGATGATGATGAGGTGGCTAAGAAAGAATCGGCATGGGAGTGGGTTACAGGAATTCTACACAGGTCGCCAAACAAACTTTATGGTTACTTAGATCATTGGTGAAACTCGTGGTATGACTGGTGCTCCGGTGCTCCCAGTGTGTGGGATTGCTGGCGTCGGCAAAAAAAGATCCCTCGTCCGACAGGTGTATTACGAGGCACTGAGAAAGGGGATGATTTGGATCACTCGCATTCCAAAAGTTTGGCTGGTGGATGTGTCCCATCCTTTCGATTTGTATGGATTTATCGTGGAGGCTTACTTTTTGGATTTGCACTCGGGATCTTTCCGACGATGTCAACATGTTGAGAATCAAAGACCTGATTCAAGAGTGCCAAAAGGCTTCTGCGATGATATAGATGCCTCATTGCATAACTGGTCTGCTCTCAAAAAGGGAAGAATGGGACTCTGATAAAAGCTGCTTTGGCTGGACATGGGGCAAATCGTATCGTTGTCATCACACATGAGGAAAAAGTGTTGCCAGGTAATTGCTCAGAAGTAAAATTGGTTGAATGTCGAAGGCCTAGGAAACTGACAAGCCCCTTGAACCTTCAAAATCACAGAGTTCACTCATCTTATCTTACTATTACTGATTAGAGGTTCTACTAATTAGAGGCACATAAAGGCCTACGTACTTCTTACCTGATGCGCTAAGAAAAAGATAAATTCGAAAAAATTCTTACAACAATTGAAATATTCGACCTTTAATTTGAGGTAGACTCTGTTCGTCAGCGTCAATAATAGCCCACAGGATCTCATGTGTTTTAAATAATTATCAACTTTTACCATTATGAAAAAATACATAAAACAACTCTCTAATTTTGCATACAAATTACCTACCACTGCCATTATGGAAGACAATTGAAATAAACCACAAATTTATATATATACATTAAACCATCTCTGCTATTATGAAAGATAATTTTAAATGAACCCATTAAATGTGTAACTAAATTGCCCACCTCTTTCCATTTTGAAGGATAATTTTAAAATAAAGCCCTAATATTTTAATAAATTACCCATTGATGCCATTATGGAAGACAATATAAAATAACACATTTTAATTTGTATCTAAATAATCCATTTCACCTGATATAATATAGCAACAAAAATACCTCTCAAATCTATATGTAAATACTAATATAAATATTACAAAAATTATATCTATAAAAGTACACTATATATTTCTAATTTATACACTTCTACAACTCTTAATTTAACAGTAAGCATAATGATATATTCCACCGCATAGACCAAGCAAAAAATATACTCCCTCCCGGTCCAGTTTATAAGGCATTTTGGCCAATAATTTTTAAATATTCCAATACAAACTTCATACTACTAAGGGGTCCACACGCGTTGTCGCGTGTTTTGTGGGGATGGGAATCGGGAAAGTTTAAAAAACAAATTGAAAAAGCAGGGGAAAAAACCGAAGAGTCAAAAGTCGCTACAGCATAATAGTTTTGGTGAAAAAAATAGGGAAAAAAAATAACGAAAAAAAAAAAAAAAGTAATGGGGAAAAAATGGGGAAGCACCAAAAAAATTAGAAAGCAAAAAAAAAAACTGAAAAGGCAAAGTCGCTACATCGTAACAGTATTAGTGAAAAAATTGAAAAGGAAAAAAAAGAAGCTAGGAAGAAAAAATGGAAAGACAAAATTGGCAGCATAATAGTATTGGTGAGAAATCGGAAAGGAAAAAAAAAAAAAGGGAAGCAAAAAAAAAAAAAAAAAAAAAAAAAAAAAAAGAGTGGGAAAAACTAAAAAAATCAAAAGTCATTACAAAAAAAAAAAATAGAAAAATTGGAAAGGGAAAAAAAAACCGAAAAGTGCAGAAAAAAGAATAGGAAAAAAAGGAAAAAGGAAAGCAAAAAAAAAAAGACGAAATTGCTACAGTAAATGGAACAAAGACAAATTGCTACAGTGTAACAGTTACAGAGGCTATGTGCCTGAAGGCCGAATAAAATTGTCTTATAATCATAAATAATAGAATATAAATATAAAATAAATAGTATTCAGTGTAATTTAGAAGACCATGCTATATTTGATCATGCCTCATAAAGCAGACGGGAGGCTGTATACATTAGATAAATATTTATTTTAATAGCTTATCATGTGGGAAAAATGCTCCCTAAACAAAAACAGGTAGCAATCACACTAACAACTCACTTTGAGTTATTATATTAATACTCCATGATAATAAAAATCATTTTTTTTATAATAAATTTATAGATTAAACACAAGTGTCATAAGGAATAATGCTAATTTAACTCATATTATATTTTATGGCTTCATAAGACAATACTACCACACACATAAATATGTTGTATAACAACTAGCATGTTAAGGTTATAAATAAAAGCTAAAACAACTATTTATAACCATTATAAAGTAGACCATATGGACCTCAAATATTTTTTTCAAAGAAATTAAGTTTGTAAGGACATTTTTGAAAAAAATAATAACAAAACACCATGTCTCAATTTTAAATATGGATAAAATTCTCAAACAACCAAAATTAAAAGTTGAAAAACTAAACTATACATTCATGGTATCAATAGAAAATGCAATAAGAGTTTATATAACTCTTATAGTTATGGTCTTAAATATCCATATATCATGCTAGAAAAAAGGAAAGCATAAATCTTAGAAATTATGACTAGAGGTCCCTCGCAATGGAGCCTCACAACCAAATACATACCCCACCAAAAAAAAGAAGCGATAAATTTAGGAAATTAAAATTAGAAATCCCTAATGGAGCCCTCCAATGGTGTAATCCAACACAACACCTACTTGAAAAAAAGAAAAAATCCTAAAATTTTCATATAGAAAAATAGATATATCTAATTAATTTGGTAGATTATGAATCAACCATGATAATATTAATAACCATTAGGGATCTATTATACTTCTAAAATAATTTGCATACATCTACGATTGTTAAAACAACTTTAAGTAGCACAAAAAATATATAGATGTCAAGTAACAAACATGATTCATTAAAATATAAATTTCTCCCCAAGATAGAGGGCTTGTTGTTGGTAGATGCCCACAAGTGACCTAAGGTTTCTTCTCATCATCACCTCACTCTTGAGGCATTTTCGAGTCCTACTCAACATATTAAGCGTGGTCTCCTTCTTCTTTTCTTCTTGAAGGTCAGTTGACTTGCCTTCTTTTTCTCTTGATTTGTTTTGACCTTGTAGCTCCTGTCCTTCTTGTTACGCCAATCTAAGAATTAGGTAGCCAACTTTCCTAAGGCAATCATATAGTAACCTTTTTTCTTCCTCTTGGATGATGACCTTCTTTCTTAGGGACCATAGCCCTTTCTTTCTTTTTCATGAACTCTGTCAAATCACCGCATAAAGAAGGCTATTTCTTCATCATCTATACTTGAGCTTGTGCTATCTTCATTAGCTTTGATTTTATTTCTTTTCTTTGCCTCCTTTGTGGAGGTAGATTTTAATGCCACACTTTTCTTCTTTCTTGTCATCCCCCTTTTTCATATTCCATTGTCTCTTGTTGGTAGTTGTCTTGAGTGACCACATCACCAAGTACTTATTTTGGGTGACATCCTTCAATCCTCTCACTATGATGGTGACCAGAGTGTCAATTTTGGAAGCATGGTTCTCTAGAACGAATGAGAGAAGCCCTCATCATCCCACCCTAGGACCCAAGTTTCTTAGCTCATCTACAACATCATTGTGCCTATGGAACATCTCCTCACACACCCCAATCTTCAAGCATCTTGAATTTGCATACTTGTTGTTGAAGATGTATAACTTTGTTTCTTTGATGGCAAAGGTCTCCCCTCATAAGAACCTCAAGCCCCTTTCACATATGATGAGCCATCTCCAAATACCGATGGACTTAAATACCTTGGGGTCTGAATCCTCATATATCACATTGAGGGCTTGACCATTTAGTTGGAGGAGCTTCCTCTCTAGGAGTTGGGTCCTTCATATCAAGCACCAAGAAAATCCTCCTCCACAATACCCCATATCTTTCAGCTCATTATTTGAGGTGGGAGGCACATGCTCTTCTTCCAATAATCAAAAAAATTGCCATCAAGAAGCTACGGGTTTTTGCCAACATGATTGTTGTATAAATCTTTTACAATCGTAGGTTGTTAGACCTTATAAATCAACAATGACTTAGCTCTAGTACCACTTGCGTAATCTAGATGGATGGGGGCTGAATAGCCTATTAAATTGTTTCTACAAAACACAACACTTAGTTAAAGTGGGTTAGAATAAAAGCTGACCCTAATAGCAAACTACTTTGCCTAGCCTAATTACAATAATGCAAGCCTCTTAAACAATTTAGTAGAAACAATATTGTACTACTAGTGCACTCAACCAAGCAAGAAGGCTAGCACTATCACAACTAGAGAGCAACTACTACAATAGTAAACTAAACTAGGCTATCTAATTGACTAGTGCTACAATTACAGCTAGAGAGCAATTACTACAAAACAACAACTACGCAAGTTAAGATCAAGAATTAAAATGCACAAGTGTAGTAAGCAAACCACAGTGGGCAAGAGTGAGGACAAAAGATTTATCCCCAAGATTTGGTTGCTTGCCAGCAACCTATGTCCTCGTTGGGCAAATCTCAAGGTGATCGCTAGATCGCTAACCAAGCCCCAAGCAAGGACCCTCAACGTAGGTGCCACAATAAGTCCAGTAACCAAGAGCACCCCAACTAGGGGCTCGAGCATTGACTAGAGTTGCTCTTCTTGATCGCCGAGGTGAAAGCATATGCCCCTGACAATCCAACTGATAGGGAGCCACCTAACAACCACCAACAAGGCACTCAAAGATTCCCCGCTACTCCAAGATGTCTCGATGGCAGCAAACTGAGTAACAAGAAACCCAGGCTCAACACTCAAACTAGTGCTACTAGATGCAAGTTCTCTAAGCAAAAATGCTGGGGATCTCCCCAAATGGCACTTGTGATCTATCTCCAAGAAAGGGAGTGATTGGAGGTGTTCTTAAGCTCTCAATGGAGGTGTGTATCAGTTAAAATGCCAATAGACCCCATTAGGTAAACCATCCCCTATAAAAAAGTCCCCACCAAACAAGCCGTTGTGAGCTGCTGATTGTGCTATTTTTAGTCGTGGGAAACCTGTGGCCAAAGACTCACCTGTGAGAAATTTCAACAATGTGAAGATATAATGGGTCAGAAATTAACTTTCAGTCGAAACAATCTCAATATTCTCTAGTGCCTTTGTGGAGTATACCATCATTGGGATAATTCCGGGGCTCGTCAAACTCTCTCAAGGACCAGGGCAACTAGCCGTTGGGGCCTCCAAACGGCCTCATCCCTCTAAACCTGGTGATCCGGTGGTGTCCAGGACTCTCAGGTGGATTACACCGAGATTTAGGTCACTAAAAAACGGCGTGCTCCCCCTTAACCTGAATTTCCGGTGCCCCATTTGAAAAAAATTCTGCACCCACATATCTCTGCCACATGTATTAGTAATTGCACGTAATTTAATTTTATAACGGTTGGTGTAGATACAAATAAAAGTAATAATTTACATTTATCTTTCATAATAACATATACGGGGTTGGTTAAATATAAACCTAGGGATGGTTATTTGGTATTATCTTTTTATATTGACAAAGATGGTAATTTATAAAATTATTGAGTGGCATTTAAATTATCTTTCGTAATGGCTGATATGGGTAATTTAGATACAAAAATTTTTCATAATAACAGATGTGGGTAATTTATATATAAATTTAGGAGGTTATTTTTAAATTATCTTG
>JADLZL010001486.1:0-75475 GCA_015844335.1 Chrysopogon serrulatus
AATTGAAGAAGGAACAGTGGAAAACAACACACTGAGCTAATGAGTCAACTTGTCAAATCCGTATGCTGATATGTTGGCGCAAGATGACAACAGGTCTTGCAAGTTGCAAGCCACTAGTTTGCATACAGACATGCAGTGGAAAGCCGTAGGGATCCCGGATCCCGGCGACGAAAGGAACTGGACGTGGTGTCCTAAAGGGTGGCCATGGGTTTTCCCTTCCAGTTCCAGTGAAGTCAAAACGGATGATGGCCCGAGATTCCCAGCCCCAACCTACCGGTAGCCGCCCATCACTGAGATTGGTCAATGCACGAGGCCACGAGCTGGAGAATTTGGCGCCGAGCTCCAGCTGGTTTTCAGACTCTGGAGCTCCTCCGAAGTCATGCAAGAAAACGATGTCGGTATGACCTGTGATGCTCATCAGGGAACGGTTAGCGTCGTGGACAGCCGATCGGAATCTCAGGCTAGATTTCATCACAGCATGGTTTAATGTTACTGTCACTGTGTCGCGGTGTCATCGCCGTTCGCCGACGGCATCTTATTGTATTCAGCTGAGCAAGTAGCGTTTCTTCTTCCTTCTTCTTCTTCTTCTTCTTCTTCTTCACTCTTCAGTCTTTAGTGTATGCATTGGCGACAGATACAACTGGGGAGCGAGACAAACACGTCGCCGTTTGATCACCCACTGCTGATCAATCTACTGAAATGATCGGTGAGTTTTTAATACGCCTCTGATAGTCTGATGCAAAACGCGTTGAATTGTAGTGCATTTGGTCTAACAAAAACGAATGCAAAGGGGGGTTGGATCGTCTCAAGAAAGATCAGTTTCTTAAATCACATCAAGAAGCCGGATGCTAATCAGTGACAGTAACCGCTACCGAAAACGTGGGACACACAAATAATTGCACTACACGCAGCCGTTTTATGCATACTATACAAAAGGTCCCGATCCTGCATTGAAAAAAAAAAAAAGGAGACGTGCATCTTTGGTGATTTCGACAGATATATACACATACACGAGGTAGGAAAATGATTTTGTTTCCAAAACAAAGAAAAATATTCCCCGTCACAAGCATACAAATTTGAAGAGCTCATCAAAAGACGACTGGAAAGTGGGAAGACAGATTGGTTTTTATGCGCAGATAAAGACACGCAAAGCAGCATGCCCTATGATTGCTACTCTTTGGTTCATCTATTTTACTAATTCAAAATAACTTATAATTTGGAACAGATGGAGTAGCTTATTTTGTCCATTTCCAATAATTAAACTTGATGGCTGCACACTGTGCAGGCGCACCACACTCTTTCCGTTTAACAATAAACTAATATATAAGCTGTCGCCCTCTAAAATGTATCATGAAATATATTTTTATATTATACTTATTTGATACCGTAGATGCTACAAAGTTGAATATATTAAACAGTTTAATTAGGACAATTCTATCCAAGTTGATTTATTTGGTGCAAAGTGAGTATATTTGAAACCAAGAGCACTGGCAGTCAGAAATGTGGGAAAAAGGTCGAGCACACAAATTTTTGTACCGTTTCTGAGATAGGAACCCATGAAGATCCTTATGGTGAAATGGTTTTTTATGTGTGAAAGCCGCCATAAATTAGTAGTGATGGGACCAATGCAACAAGTAGTTCTGGCAAGTGACTGGTCATAGTAGTCAACAGACAGCGTACCCATCTCCGTCTGCTTGTTCTCATGTTCGTTGCGGTGATTAACAAGGTGTCCCTAAGATTGCTAGCTAGCTTCTATAGTTTGTCCATTTGAGATAATGTAACTAGACGGTTGCACCGGCGCCTATATATATACATGGTTGAAATAAGGGCCTAAAGAGATGAAAACAAATGGTGAAAAAGACCATGCTGAGAGGAATGAATTTGTATCGTTTTCACGACAGTATGGTTATGGAGGAAATCAGATTTCCTGGAAAGCCGCCATAAACTAGTATTGCTCTGATTTCGTCAAGTGGAGCTGCCGAAAGCTGTTTTATTGATTGATGCCAAGAGGAATTATTTAGGCATAAATTGAAGTTTCAATCCTTTTCCATGTTGCTGCCAACATAGAAGTAATCAGGCTCAGAAAAGGAAACATCTTCAGAGTTTAGGACGTCTATGCATCAAGGACTGGCTGATAGGATAAATATCTCTCAAAATCTATGTTGTTAAACTGTTGCGATGCTGATTGGCATACAGTATTATATTCCAAAGAAATTCAGTACAATAAGTTCATTTGAAGCCCTAGTGGGATTTAAAAGGAAAACAAAAAGGTACTGGATTGATCAAATGACAGATGGTCTCCTGGATGCAGGGCATTTGATGACTGAACAGTGAAGTATGTGCGCATTGATCATTTAACATATGCAAACTTTTATTTCCAGTATTGCTGAAAAAGTATGTGTTCTTCGAAAATACCAATGTTATTGGGACTCAATCACATGTGGCTAGGGTCCACTTTCAGTTTGACATGTAGTGCAGTTTTCATGAATGCAAACAAAGAGAATATGATTATGTTCTTGAATATCTTTTTTTACCATTTTCCTATAAGCATGAACTGTAATATATCATCACAGAACTATCAATAACTCATATATATATTCACCAAGATAGAAGACATTGCAATCATGCTTCCGTCAGACAGTGCATTTCTGTACCATGTCGATATGTAGGGGGTACCTGTCTCTTTCTCTTTAGTCGGTTCAAAAGTCTGTTTTCATTAACTGTGATTTTAATTACTTCATTCTTTTTTAGGGATAGAGGAATTGATTTCACTTTAAATTTAAAAAGCGTTTAATTTTTTTGAGAAACAAAAGCGTTTAATTTAATTTTTTAACCATTTTTGGACCAAAGGCGCCATGTTTTTATGGGCTTCAGGACATCTTTCTTCTGGGCCAAAGAAACCATGGAGCTTACACAAACACTCGCCAAATCTGACCCCTTGGGCAACTCGGCCCATTTAACTTCTAAGGACTTTACTATTGGCAGCCCATAGATGTATGTGGAGAAGCAACTCCAAAAACCAAGCCAAATTTTCGGCTGACGACTCCTGCGGCCTTTTTTTTTTTAAATACTCTTATTATTGGTAGGCTAAATAAAACAAAAGACATGCATGTCTTCATCAAAGGTAAAAAAAAAAAAAAGTGTAGTATATGTTTATACGTATACACACATCTCCTGATGGGGCATGTATAGACTACATAAAGTAGAGTGGTTTTTTTTTCCCCGAGAAAAGTAGAATTGTGCTTGTTTCATTCCACTGGAGATCGACTAGACACACCAAACTTGCATGTAAGCCATTCTGTTTCACGTAGATTGAACGGCAGTATTCCTATTTTCACCACTTCACTAGGGCCCAAAAGATCCAATAATCCCTGCAAAGGTCTTCTAAAGCGTGGCACGACGACGATTCATTTGCGTTCCCTACACGTGACATTATTATTCAGTGGCGTACTTGTACTGCATGCCACATGTTGGCATCAGAGCGATTATATGCGTCGTCTAATGCTACTGCTACGGGCGGTACGTAGTACTCCTAGGCTCCATGGACGTCAACAATTCCGGCTGCCCATCACGAACACCCCCGGAGCCCGGAGGCCGGCCGGAGGGCACCGTAGCGCCGTAGGCCGTAGCCGCGAGCGTGCTAGCTGCTGCCTGCGCCTACACGCACGCGCCATGTGCACGCACGCAGGAGTGCACAGGTACGGCCGTGGCTCTGAGTGACGGATGACGACTTGACGGCCTAGCCTGACACAGCACGATGCAGCCAGCAACAGTGCGTACATTCACTTGGGCGTCCGATCCAGCCGCGGGCGCCGGCCGCACGACCTCCGAGTCCGAGGGCCGAGGTGGTTTGTGTTGTGGATAGGACGCTGTCCGGCCTCGATCCGTGTCGTCCAATGATCGGTCATCTCCTTGTCGCGTGTCGTGTCACGCCACCGATCGCGTCGCACCAACAACAGCCAGTCATCAATCGCCGAGCCGACTCGTGCGTGTGATCACGGCGCTCGTGGTCACCGTGGCGGTGGTACGGTGTCCTTCGCCCCGATCGATCAGACGGTTTCAGCTTTCCAGGGTGTGGTTGGGATCGGACGCCCGGCCGGAGACGGACCGTCGAGCGCACGCAGACGCAGCGGCAACGCAATAAATTAAAGATGAGCTAGCAATAGAAAGTAGCAGAGGGAAACGACGTCCCAGGACCGCGCGCGGCCGGCGCCGTCGGCCGTCGCCATGCACGTGCTCTGGCTGTTTGCTGTCGATAGACTAGGAGACGAGGCCGGACCGGACGGTGGCTACTCGCTACGGGCCCTGTGGCGTACGTACGTACGTGTAGGCGGTGCGCCAGTGCGTGCGCTATTTCTTGACAAGTCAGTCATAGGGCCGGGGCATCGTACATCTTCCTGTATCATGGCCTCATCGGCAGCCGCAAAGGAGGGGTGGTGGGGCGCGCAGCCGGCGGGCCGTCGACACCGCGCGCACGTACTGTTCGGATAAGACTGGTTCCGGTCCGGTGTCCACTTCACCAACCTCACTCACCTGAGCGTCCCAGCTGATCGATCTCGGCTGGTGGCTGATCACAACAGGTCGCAGCGCAGCGCATGCAAGGGTCCCCGGGGAAAAGCCCAGCCCCGCCTCGCCCTTGTCTGTGATATTTCCGGTGGAGCTCGGCCCGGCCTCCACATGCGCTGCGCCTGCCTGTGCGCGCGGCCTCCGACCGGCCGAAACGTCGTCCGTCCGGTCCGTCGTGAGCGCCATCATTCGATCATAGTACGTACTCTAGTAGTACATACACATAGGAGTAGGCTGCTCTGGCTGCCTGCAGTGTGCAGTCGACTTGAGAGGCGGCGGACGGCCGGACGCGCCGGAGCAGTGGCGGGTCGACAGCTGCCGCCCCCAGCGTCCTAGCCGAGTCCAGTGGTGGGCGCTGCGTCCGATGGTATAGGCGCCTAGCTAGCTAGTAGGTCGCTGCTGGCATCCGGTGCGGTCCGTGCACGCACAAAGCCGCCGCTGCTCTCTCGCGCGCACGCTGCGGCTTTCCGCTCGCTCAGCTGCATGCGTCGCTGCACCTGCACGCGCAGGCCTTGCCTGCTGGTGCCTGTCCGGCCGGACGGACGGACGGCCCCCGCACGGCCGGCCGCTTTGTGTCGCCCGTCGGCCGTCGCGTCCGTCCACTCCATCGTGGCCGCCTTATCCTCTGGGGGAATGGGGGCGCGCGGCTCCGCCTCCGGGTCCGGGCGGACGCGGACGTCGCCTCGGTGATGCGTTCCTCCAGTTTTGATTTGGTTCGCTGGCTTTCCTAGGCATGGCATCTCAATCAGGCGAGCCAGCCAGCGCGTGTGTCGATCGCTGGGCGCGGCGCTTGGAGCTGCGACTGCGACCTCAGGGTTCGGCATACGTGGCCGGCCGCCGAGGGTGTCATCCTCATCTTCCACCCGTGGGGACTGGAGACTCGACCACGACCGCGACCATCGTCCAGTTGTTGCACGTACGCTACCATGCACATCGCACTGGGAAATGGGAATGGATGCCTTGGGGCGTGTTTGGATTGTCGGGAGGAGGTTTTAAATAGGAATAAAAAACAAATTACAGAACTCGTCGGGGAAACGTCATTAGCGAATGTTTACGCTTAAAAGATTCGTCTCGCAAAGTTACCTGTGTAATTAATTATTTTTTTGACTATATTTATTACTTCATATGCACATTCGCATTCTCGATGCCGATCCAAATTTCGCGGGAATGCTCCGACGACGACTGAACATTTGGACCCGTTTGATGGCGAGTGACTGTGTATCTGAACTGTCTGTCCATCAGTTTACGCCCACCAACAGCTGAATGATGGCTATCCACCCAACTACCCAAGACGACGACACGACAAGGATACACTGTGATGTGACGACGCCGCACGGGCTGGCGGCGATTTTTGGGAACGAGATCCTCTGAAGTTAGCCTCATCGACTGCACTCAGCAGTCGGTCGATCCTGGCTTCCATTGCCATCCAAGCGTCCAGTTTGCACCAGACTTTAACGCCTGCACCGCTCCACATGGACGACGGACGAAATCCTGAAACATCCTTTCAACGACGCCGCATGGTGCCGGTCGTTTGATGCGTCGGTCGGAAACGGTGTTGCTGCACGGCAAGAGAGATGAAGATGACGGCATGTGCGGCGAGAGCTGCATCTGGAACAGATCGATTGTTCCAAGATTGTGTTGATAATCTTCTTCAAAACATTGGACAATGATTAAAAAACAAACAGAATATAATGCAATGGAGAATGCATTTCTTTTGGAGTTCGAGCCGTGGATATTAGAAGATCGGTCATTTTGCTTCACAATTGCTAGTTCTCAAATTCATTCCCACATTCAAGTCATCGCATCTAGCAGGTTGTTCAGTCTATACAACATTGTTAATCAACAAATTTAAGTGCCCTGCTGCTGCTCTGAGGCATGATATGACAGATCGTAGCACTGCTCCGGCGTGGTTTGTGCTGCTCCAAGCCTCCATGACGCCTTCTTGTTGCTGCCCCTTTTGCCATTAGAGCTCAAGATTGAGCTCCTGGGACCCAGCCATGTCTGCAGCTAGATGAGCTCGAGCTCTGCACAGGGGAAGTCCAAAGGGGTGAAGGAGGTGGGCAGAGGTGGATTTCGTCATTTCATACCGGCAATGTCTGGGACAGCGACGGCGTGGCCCTCTACGACGAGGACGGCGACGGCATGGTCGTCGCAGCGGGGACGGATACAGCGCGGTAGTCAGAGGGCACGGCAAGGGATGGTGATGACACAGCTCTCGACGAGGGGATGATGACGACGGCGTGTCGCTCAGAACGCCGGTCCGTACAGCGGAAGACGGCAGCGACGCACCTTGCGGCGTCCTTGAGGTTGAGGACGAGCACCGCAGCTTTCTGGAGTTCGTGGGCCGAGCTGCTGTTGGGCCGGCGTCCAAGTGTGATGCAAGCCGGGCGCTTGGATGGCAATGGGCGGCCAGGATCGACCGACTGCTGAGTGCAGTCGTTGAGGCTAACTTCAGAGGATCTCGTTTCGATTTTTGAGCTGCGCGCGCTGGGTGACGTCCGTGTGCTGTTGTTTCGCTCTTGGTCGATCCGTCGATCGACCGCCGGCCAATCGGGTGGATGACATGTCACCTTGTCCCAAAAGCTGGCATATATCGTGGCGGTTTTTCATTCCTGGTCGGATGGACCCTTGTCCAGCTTATCTTTTCCGGGCCTTTGGTTTGTGATGGCGTTTGTTTGTTGGTGGATTACTGGATTTGCTTCAGCTATTGCATTGCGTCAGTATCATGTCGCTTATTAGTGCGGGTATTGGAATACAAATATATATTTTTTTAATTAAAGCGAGGGTGTAGCCCACGTTCATTATCATCACAACGGAAATATAGAAGTCTGGTACCAAGAAAAATACTCCTTCTGTCTCCAAATAGATCAATTTCTAAAATCTATGCAATTCAAATTATCTTAAATTTTACTAATTTTATAGAAAAGAAGATTAACATCTATGATGTATCGTAAATTTTGATGGGCTAAAAGTATGACTTAAGATAAATCTAGGAATTTATTTATTCAGGGACATGGAGGGCAAGTGTCGTTGTTACTTCCGAGAACTCTTAAAGTGAACCATTGAATACATTTTCATTATTTTCACACATTCTCAAAATAAGTGGCATAAATACTAATAATTTTTAAAGCAAAGGTGTCCCCATTTTCATTATTTTCCCACATTCTCATTTAAGCCCATTAACTCTTATAGTGATCATTTGGGCACTTCAGTTTTTCAAGTGATTCATTCTAAGTTCACTCTAGTTCACTATGATGACCTAGAATAAACCTTGAACGAACCACTTGAATAGTTGAAGGGCATGTATGTTTACTCCGTTTATGGACCTAGGCAAAACTCTAGGAACCCATGGTGAACTAATAAAGAAAGTGGAAGTTTCTATTTGCTTACATAAATTGGTACTATGTCCTGTGGAGAAAGAGTCTTTCCCCTAAAATTGGGCTTTGACCCATTAGAGTCAATGACAATTGTACCTTGCCATCATAGATTGAGAGAAAATTGCAGATGGTAAAATATAGTATTACGAAAATGGTTCTAAAGCCAATTTTATAGTCCCTTGGCCGCACCCACAACTTTGATATTTTGTGTTGACAAGTATGACCTCATTCATGAATCAGCGCACAGGTAATACAAAAAATACATGTCTGTGGGCTGTCACAAGCACATTGTAATTTTAACACGAGGGAGACAACATAAGAGCTAATGATGTAGTTTCTTATATTTTTTTACATCATTTCTTTCTTGTTTATTTAGCCATGTTTGCTTTAGCTTATTATCAGCCAGCTTATCAGCCATTGGAACATTTTTCCCCTTATAAAACATCAACCATTTCAGCTTATCAACCGGCTTACAAGTACTATCGAACATATTAGTCTTAAGGATAGGAATTACAAGGAGGACCAAGGAGTTGAAAAAATGCTATGTTATCAAATATACAAGGAAGACGATGCATTATATTTGATTTGTGGAGATAACTGGAACAAGCATGACACAAACTTTTCAGAGAACTTATAGTGCAATGCACTAGGGATGGTTCGAGCGTTCATTTACAACTTATTGACCCCTTAGGGCGTCACTTTGGCTTGTTGTACCGAACTTTTTCTCTATCTTAACGCAATACAAACGTGCAAACCTTTTACGTGTTCAAAAACATATAGTGCAATGCACATATCTCATTTATAGATGTACTTACTTTGGAACAACCTCTTGTACATGTACATAAATAGAAATGCACATATTTTTGGGATGGGGGTGTTGAGGTCAATTGGTCAATTGGACTTCAATGAAAAATTGTAGGGGATCAAACTAATTAAAGCGAAAAAAGCAATTATACATCAATATGAGTAGAGTAGCGATTTCTAGATGACACAATAATCGGTGATGCTTTATTTTTTGGAGTTTCTACCCCAAGTGAAAAAAACTTGGTTGTTTAGCTTCGCACCTAGATTAAATTTGTTGCAAGAATCAGGTGAAACATTCCTTCTCCACACCTAAATTTTTACTTAGACCAATTCTACCTAGCAATTACACCATAATCTCAATAACTATGGTACGAGCTATACATCTAGAAAAAACTAGAATGATCTACAATTCGAACCGAGAAAGTATCTATGAATAATAAAGGCGAGAAGTAGATGTGAGAAAGAAGATTTTCACCGGTTGAGTACATAGTAAAATTGATTACAGATCCACTCGACCCAAGCAATAGCTTAATGAATCCTGTTCGACCTGAATCTCGAAACTGCATATTATTTGGATATATTTTTTTTTCTGTTCGTCAAATGTTACCTTCCCACGTAGCAAGGATGTGATTGTCAGGTAGCACATGCATAGTACTTGCCCATCAGCTCACGGAAGACTATATATAGTACTTCAGCAAGAAAAAAATATTCCAATGTGGGTAGCACGCATTTAGTAACACACATCTGAATTCAAGTAGGAGTACTAGTTGCTGCTAGCTGGCTATATTTGCCACTAATCAATAACTTGATTTATGTACATATGATTAAGCACGCACACTTAGAAAATCAGCAATTCAGCACACTAGCACATCAATGACACACTATGATGAGTAGCTAGCTAGAATTAATCTGTCGACGGCATATATATATACCATCGATCACTGATCGCTTCGATCGCTCACATGAGTCCATACAGGCTAAACCACTCGACCACGCTGTTGTCAGCGTAGGCATACTCAGGAACGTAGAGCAGGTCGTCGTCCCCGAGGTGATCGCCGCCGCCGACGCCGAGCTGGTGGCATGTGCCTGTCGAGAACGATGAGCTCGGGCTCCCGCTGCACACGGCACGGCCCATGGCGACGTCACCGCCATCACCGGAGACCGCGTGGCTCCCCGTGGACCTGAAACGCGTCAGCTCCTCCTCGGCGAGCACCAGCCTCTCCTTGAGCCTCATCACCTGCAAGCCATGCATGCATGTACACACGAAATGCTCAGTATACACTGCAACACCGTCAATCCGCCATGGACATGAACAGACGAGCTCAGACAATTAAAGAGTTAGGAGGAGGAGACATGCATGTGTGGCCGGGGCAGGTACATACCTCGTTCTCAAGGTGGCATTTGTGGAGGATGGCGGCGTCGTGTGCCTGCTTGAGCTTGGCGAACTCCTCCTCGAGCAGCTTGCTCTTGTGGCGGGCGCGGCGGTTCTGGAACCAGACGGCGACCTGCTTGGGGTCGAGCCCGAGCTCGGCGGCCAGGTGCACCTTCCGGCCAGTCTCCAGCTTCCGCTCCTCCCGGAAGCTCAGCTCCAGCATCTCTACCTGCTCGTCGCTCAGCCGCCGCTTCTTGGGGTCCCCTCCCCCGTCCAGCTCGCCGCCGTCGCCGCCGCCGCCGCCGTACCTCGCTGCTCGACGCCTCCTGCGCCGCGCTCTCGGCCTCTCCCCCTGCGCCGCCGCTCCTGCACACACATATGCGCCACACAGAACACATCAATTGCCATGCATGCCATGCTGCAGGTGCATGTCCTTGCCCAGTGGCCAGTTGCCCTGCAGCTCCAGGTAGATAGGCATAGGCTGGTACTGATGATGAGCTACAGTTGCATTTGCAGTTGCAGAGACGAACTGGACAGCTGAGAGAAAGAGAAGAATGTACGAGTACGCACCGTTGGGCACCAGGAGGGATGAGGAGTCCACGTAGGCGGAAGAAGGAAAGAGCCCGTCGTATTGCTCCATCCTTGCCTTTGCCTGCGCTCCCGGCCGGGCGGATCAGCTGCCGCGCGCTACGCCTTTGGAGAGGGCCAAGGACAGAGAAAGAGAGGGAGGAGACGGGACGGTGTGGGTGGTGGTGTGTGCTGGGGCGAGAGGAGCTGAGCTGCAGGAGAAGTCGATCAAGGAGCGAGGGCGAGGACCACCGGGCAAGGCACCCACCAGCTGGGGTGTTAAGTAAGCAGGGGTGCGTGTCTCGAGAGAGACCTAGGAGTAATATATAGGAGTAGCAAAGGCGCGCAACGCCGGTGGCGGTGGGGTTCGCCGGCCGGCCGGGCAGAGGGTGCTTTCTTGAGCCAGACCGGCTATGGATGTAAACCACCTGCTCCAACTTTGTTTTTTCTTTGAGGGAAAAAAGCTACATATATCTGCCGCTGATGAATAGGATGGGGAGTGTACCACTGTGCCGCCATGCGCTTACTTGTGTGCCAAAGGGTACCATGTGCCAACTGCAGGACTAGTCCATCTGTCCTGAAATAAAGGAGTGCAATTCTGTATTTGAACCAAGTCAACAAAAAAATTATGTTTAGCTAAACTTATTGGGAAAAACTATCAACATTTATGACTCCAATAGTTTTATATGAAAATTAATTCTATAATTAATCAATTATACTTTTTTTTCTCGAACACACAAAATAGTTGTGTATCATTGTATCAGTAGTAGAAAAGAGTCATACATAGACCCAAACACACACACCAACACCTTCCCTATTTTCGAAGGCTTAATCATATATTTATGAAAGTACAATAGTTAATAAATTATACTTACTATGTTTGTCTAAAAAAGAACCGCAATCCTATTAAGTGCATTTTTGGAAGAAGTGCATAGATTTTGACCAAATATTTAGATAAAATATTAAATTTATGCACCTTTCCTAAAGATGAAAATTTGATTTTATGTCTTGACCAAGTGCACAGCCACATTGTGCTTGTCATCTTATGATTTGTTGATTGTCTTTGTGTTATAATATATTAACTTTTTGTCCTTGTCTACCTATAGAAAAAAATTATAAATTATTAATTATCTTTGTGGCAACATATTGGATTTTGTCCGGTCACGTGGTTTTATCTATTGAGTTTTTTATTCTCGAGTCCAAAAGTTGCAAACAACGATTATAGAAATTACAAAGCAAACTAAAACTGTAATTTTAACATAAAATATATGCAATAATTCGATGCGAAAAAAGGCTAAATTTAGCTTTTTGAATTTTAGCAACTCCCATATTTATGACACCAAATAAGATATTATAAAAATGTATCTCACGACAAATCTATTGATACTAATTCAATACTAAATGCTTTTTATATATAGTTAAATTTAAGATACGTTAACTTGGTATTGTGTTAGAATTGTATTCTTTTCTATTTCTAGATAGAGAAAATATTTGTTACTATAATGTCAATACCTTTATATATATAGTTACATTTTAAATTATTTGACTCATTGAAATGAGTCAAACAAGAATTGCATTGTGGCCTGAGTTTGGGTCGTGGTTTCGGAGAAAATGATATTGGCATCATACATACCTTCTAGAACATAGTAGTAACAATAATAGAAAGAGACGTGCGTCGTATGTGCACTTGACTGCACACGTATTTCTAACTGCTTTCCATGTTTTAACTCTTATCTACTTCATTCAAGAACCAACTGTTACGGTATCTTTGGAACTCTAGATTCTGAAAACGCTGATTAAAAAAAAAAAAAAAGTAGAAATAGCATGCCCATAGCATCTTAACCCTATAAATCAGAAAATATAGGAAGTTGCAAGAGCAAATATTTAAATGGAGTGTAAGAAAAATTAGATGAGTGACGCAAATTTAGAGGAAGCTAGCTTTTCATGAGGTTCGACCACTTGGCAAAATAAATCCTGAAAAATTCCTATATGGTATTTCATAGGTTTTTTTCCCCAGGAGTCCAATATCCCTTTGTTCCAAAGAACTTCATAGGCAATGTTTCTATATATATTTTTTTCAACCCTTTTATAATTCCTCCATTTTCCTTTTGCTCTAAAGTGGGCCTTATGTTCTGATGTAGATGCCCCTTTTGTTTTTCCTGTCTTTCATCCAGTCCCCTGGAAGCTTTGCATGGAGTAGGGGCCGGGTGCACGAATATATGTCAGTGCTTAATTTGGAGATTACTTGGGAGCGCACGAGCACGACCTTCTAGGTGTAGACACAAGAGTGGTCGACAAGGTGGCACTTGCTCCTGGAAAGTGCCATCACTTTCTTTGAAAAGATTGGGCAGGAGATTCTCTCTCTCAGAATAATCTTTATAGAGAGAGGTAGCGTGCTATTTCGTGGTGTACCACTCGACCATTTTAACCTAGCTATCCCATTAGCTAAGTGTTTTCAAATTAGTTGTGTAAAAAGCAGATGTAAACAGCACCAACATCAGCCGTGTGTCTATGCAAGGACTAGTGTTGGCATGGAATTACAATAGCTCCATAATACATACTCCATCTATCGTAAAATCTAGGTATTTTTGTTTTGTCCTAAGTCAAAATATCCTCGGTAATAGATCTAGCTAATTATATGCTTGGCGACAAAGTAAAAAAAAACATTATTTTTGTTTTTTTTATAAACATAGCTTAACTTAATATAGTTGATTAATTCTGTGCTCCATTCGGAGGGAAATAAGCACGGATTCTAATAAGATGTTTTTTCTTAGTCATTTTTAGACGTTCATATGGTTATAGTTCACAAAAATGCCTAAAAAGAACTAACATTCAATTCAGACATAGACAATTAATATGATGGAATGATATTTCTCTTGAAAAAGTATGTGATGTGAAGACCTATTGTAAAAAAGTATATTTACTACGTAGAATGCAATTAATTCGTAGGGCGAGAATTAACCGTGACTAGTAGAAATAATAACAACAAAAGAGGCTCGGTCGGCCCCAAAAGCAAAGATGCAACTCATACGTGCAGTGCATGTTTCAGTGATGGAGAACACGCCCAGCCACCGTACGTGGTGCATCTTATTCTTATCAGCGCAGATGTGGACAGCAACCCGGCGACGCCAATGCAATGCCATCATCAAAGGATGGCCGGTTAAAGCATAGTATCCATCAGGACGCACACAAACAGATCCAGCAAGCAAGATAGATTAGGAGATAACTCAGCGAGTCAGCAAGGATGGGGGTGAAAAAAGGAACAGTGGATAAGGCTATACAATTTGCAAAGGAGGCGAGGCAGAGGCAGCCATCCCGGCCGTAGCCGCAGCAGCAGGAGCGAGCACTGTGGGAGTAGCTAGCCCGGGAGACAGGGGGCGTAGGCACATGGCCTGCACCGCGCTGCGCCACCGGGGGCTCGGCTGGGGGCTCGCGCTCACAGCGGATGCCAGTGGAGGACAGGGGATCATCTCCCCACGCCCGCCCACGCGTCGGCCGGGGCGCTAGGGGACCACGCGCCCCCGCGCCCCCGGACGTGTCGCCACCCTACACCGATCCGGGGACTGGGAGTGGGAGGAGGAAGAAAAACTCCACGGGCCACGCACGGCTCGGCTCCCTGCTGGCCCCGCAGCGCCTTTTCGTGCTCCGGGATTCCAAACGGGCCACTGCTCACCGGCTGACTAGTCAGCCTTGGCACCTTGGGGCCCAGCAGCGCTGGCTGACGCGCGGGCCATGCCCCCTCCGCCCGGGCCCGCGTGGCCCTCACAACCACACCGCAGCTCGCGACGTCCCGCTGTCTACTGGCTACCTGCTGTCAACTGCGAGTGAGTGCCGCCCGTAGTGTATTCTGTTCTTGGAGCGGGAGAACATTTCGGGATTCTGGTAGAGCTGGGCAGTATGTGCAGTACTATGCACCACTGAAAATTCCACTGTAGAATTCAGTATTTTTCTACTAAAAAATCCCGTACTATTTTTTAACTGCAGGTTTCTTTCCCCCCTCCGTTTGCCGATTTGTTCAGCTTTTTGTCGGATGCAAGGAAATCCCCGAGTTTATCCGGTCGTACGATTTACTACCAGGAAAGGGGTTGCTTAACGACTCGGCAACTGGTTATCCTGGTCTGGGTTGTCTACTTACGGCCGCAGCTGATGCCACTCTCCAATCCTTTGAACTGTAAAGCCGGCCGGGCGAGCCACGGCATGTATGTATGTACAAGTACTCTATAAAAGTGGAGCAGATCTCGGATGTGTTCGAATCCAACTCACTCACGACAGCCGGCCGGTGAAATGCAATGCAAGCACATGCCACGAAATAAAGCAACGCAAGCAGCTACCCCCTGAGACAGAGACTGAGACTGGTGTTCTGCTCAACTCAGAAGACCTCTGTGCAGGACACATCCACAGCGACAGCGTACTTACCGGTAGCATCTGCAAGATGCATGCATGTACGCAGGCCAAGTAGTCTCCTCCTCCTTCCATTATGGGCAAGTGATCGGCCCCGTCCTTCCCCCGTGTTGACCTGTGCCTTGTGCGTTTCCGGTAAGCCTTATCCTCTCCGCCGGCCCCTCAGCTTCCCGGCCGTTTCGGCACACATGAGTACATGACGTCTCAGCCCGCCGCGAGGACACATCGATCAGCCGCCATGGATCATGGATGGACGCTCATGCGGGCAATGTGTACAGTGTAGGGGCCGCCGGCGGCGGCGGCCGCCGGACCCACAAGGACGGCGAAACTGCTGGTGCAAGTAACCGGCCGGCCGGCCGGCCCGGATTATCTCTTTCTGCGTTGTCAGCCGTCCGGCGGTGCGTGCTGTGCCTGCCGGTTCATGATTCTTGCATTGGTGAAGGAAAACTAGAGGAGCATTCGATCATATAACGAGACCACCTACTTTGGGTTTTTTTTCCCCACATAGTTAGCATTAGCTGTACGTTATAAGCAGCTTCTTTTCTACGTTGATGACAGGCTTACCAGATACTAACGCGATCCCAAACTAAATGCTGATGAGTTCATAATCATCATTGAAGGGTGATTTACTATACATTTCCCAGATTCTTTATATGACAACCACTGCTTGAAGCATCGTCCTTTTCAAGCAAACTAATAGTACGTACTGAGGTTCACTAGAACGAGTGCCTATCTGCAGGGTGTTAAGGAGACTAATATTTGTTAATGACACTCATTATCCGAGCTTAGCTGTGTCGAGGCTGTATAACCATGTTCTTTACACGCACATCTAGGCTGTTCCCAGTCGAGATTAGCTAAAGGGATTAGCACTAATTAAGCTTGGGGCTTGCTTGGGAACACTTGTCTGCCTGAGATTGGGAGGAACCGATCAGGAGAGCTAGCTAGCAGGCGATACTAATCCCCATCATCATGTGCTCGATTCCCTCACATGCTCCATGATCTCCACTTTGCTTTGTTAATGATGATGCAGGAGGGATTAAACAAGTGGAGGTGCCCTTACTCCCGGACAAGCCACGCCCCTGCTTCCCAACCTCCAACTCCAACTTACTTATCTCCTTGGATCTGCCCAAAACTTGCAATCACTCATCTTAAATTGGCGCTGTCACCGAGACGGCTTCAAGGTCAATGGAGCCTGCATATAAGTATTGGCCTATTGGGACAGATTTTGCCGAGAGAGCAAATGCGGTTTCATTACCCTTTCACCATCAGAGTTTTATTTTTCTGCTGAAAGTTCCATGATGTGGACTAAGTAGTACTGCCAACTCCAAGTGTTAAACACATGGATAAGGAAGCTTCAATTAATTAATCACATACCGCATGCAGCAGAAAACGACAGACGACGTACTGCTGCCGCCCATGAAGTTCTTGTGCTTTGGTTTAAAGATAAATTACTGTGTGATGACCAAGAACATGAAAATTAAACCAAGTCCTAGATTAAGACAGGAGAGAAATTAGCTAGCTAGTACATGCTCCTACTACATACACGAGTTTTAAAACTACAAGCAGCCCTACTCAAGGAGACCTTAATTTGAACGGCGTCAACACTCTTGGATTCGATCTTTACCCGTACGGAGCATGGGTGTTCACGCACCCGTGTTTCACAGCTTTTACCCTTGGCGAGGCACTCATAACTCAAAACTTTACCCTAAAATTCTTTCACCTTTCCTTAAATTACGCCACTAACCATGTGACATGACCTTTCGCGCCACTAGAATAATGGTAGCCCCTATATATTTCAATGCCTATAACAAGCTGATGGGATAGGATACGGGCGAAAGGATGCGTGATTTAGCCAGTAGCCAGGTCGTACGTTGCCGATGCCACGGCGAAACGTGGCGGCATATAAAGTGCTTGCAATTTTTTCCCCCGGCCTCGGCCCTCTCTCGTCGTCAGCCATGAGGTGAGCGACGACGAAGCAACCAATTGTTTTTTGCTCCCCCCGTACATGTATTGTGGTGGCGACTAAGCAAACGAATCAGGCATGAGTTTAAGTAATGGCCCATGCTAATCTGGCGCCAATAGGAAATTAACCACTTCTGCAAAAGATAGTTGTGGACCTGTGAAGGCGTACTTGCAGAATCTTTCCAAGATATTATGTGCGTGAAAGCAGCATTTGCAGGAGCCCTAGCGTACCCTGCCTGCATTTGTAAATTGTAATGATTGAGTAATAATCTATGATGCAGCTGCCTGAACCCGAGGGAATCAACCATAGTGAATAAACATCCAACATTGAGCATCTACAAGAGTTTCTAAAACAATCTGCCAATGACTTTTAGCAAGATTGGAAAAAAAGAAAATACATCTCTAACAACTTCCAACCTCACCTCCTAATCTTTTAACACATGGAAAAATCAACCCATCAAGTGGATAAATCAGGTCAAGTCTGATTTTGGAGATTAAATACTGCTTCAAAAGATAGTTGTGGACCTGTGGTTGCGTACTTGTAGAATCTTTCTAAACTGGCCGTTCGGCCGGTTATATAAACCAATTGATTTGCTATAAGAGAAAAATACTATCTGAATAACTGATAAGACAACCAACAGAGCGATAAGTATGTGTGTGTGAACTGTGAAAGCAGCATTTGCACGAGACAGAGCATACCCTCTTCCTGCTTGAACCCGGGAAGCAACCTTAGTGATTTTTTTTTTTTTTTTTTGTTATTTAAACCGGGGGTGAAGGCTTCCCCACCTAAACGGCTAAAACCTCCAGCCCAACAACACAACCCCACACTAAATGTCGTGTCCAGGTTCATGATCAATTTCAGCTGCCTGATTGTCTGATCAATCAATAGGAAAACAGGGGGGAGGGGGGAGGAAAAGGTTATAAGGGTTATATTAGGGCATCTCGGCAATCTGCAGGACCACATCAATCAAGTTGCTAATTCGTACCAACCGATCAAGCAAACGGATCAAACAACATGAAAACTTGTGGCCATAACAGTAGCATACACAAAGTCAGGCAAAAAGATAGGCTTTTGCTGCGGTACTCCGAAATGACTGTGGACCGTCCATTTATTCCAATCCAACGATCCACGATTATACATTTACCTCCTAGGAGGTAATAGTATTTATTGAATTTTTATTTTATAAAAATAGGGTAAATAAGGAAGGTTTGAAATATTAAAAATCTTTTTTAAGATTTGGTTGTTAAGATTTTGTTGATGCATGCAGAAATCTTATGGATTTAGGCTATCACGGCATGCAAGATGCAAGATGCGATTTTTGCGCGGCGGCACGACGTTAGTGGGCAGTTCGTGGAGGCTGCGGCGGCGAGGCAGAAGCGCGTCAGGATCATCCAGTGGCGGTAGACCGTCTTTGTTGCGGCGGAGC
This sequence comes from Chrysopogon serrulatus, assembly GCA_015844335.1. Lineage (NCBI taxonomy): Eukaryota > Viridiplantae > Streptophyta > Magnoliopsida > Poales > Poaceae > Chrysopogon > Chrysopogon serrulatus. Next base: position 18,477 of record JADLZL010001486.1, read on the forward strand.
CTCCGATGGTGGCGGCGTCCAGCGGCGTCACGCCCATCCGACATCGCCGTGGTCGGCGGTGCCGCGTCTGGGGCGGCGTCTTGCCCTTCTTCGGGCGCCCAGCGGTACTCGAGGGACATGCGGTTTGTCCCGTCAACGCGCCCATCTTCCCTGATTTGAAGGAGATTCGGTTCCGAGATTTCAGGGAGAAATCAGATTGACATGAGGAAGAAGAGGTGCAAGCGCACGACCCGGCGGCTCCTCCACCGCGCGAGGACAGCGCGAGATTGGGGAAGCTGCGCGGGGATATCGCGAACCGGGCAGCGAGGGCGGGGCGCGAGATTGGGGAGCTGCGCGGGGATTTCGCAGACCGGTAGTTGCAGCGTGCGAGTTCGGGCGCAGGAGGAGTTCGGAAGGCACGCGGGATTTCCCTCCGGGGATGCGGGTGTTTTATTTTTTGTTTTTCTTAAATTTATTAATTTATTTAGTTATTAATTATATTATGAAAAATCAACGATCTAGATAGATTACGAGATATTACCTCCTTATGGGTAAACGGAGTACCTGAGCATAGCCCAAAAGATAGGCAAACTAGTAGGAGTACAAAACCCTGAGGATAACATTGATTAATGAGGAACCCCGCTGCGGCCGCCACGAGAGCGATTCTCCAGCCACGCGGTGCATCAGGCACAAGGGCACCGAATCTTTCCAATCCCTAAAACGAATTACCTGAAACAGCCGTGATCTACAGGTGTGCGCCGTGTTAAGTTTTTGCACGCATCAACGCATCATGACACTTGTGCCATTTGGAACTGTTGGCACTTAAGTGCGCGTGGCTTTTGTGCCATGGCGATCCAAGATTTTTTAGTCCTAGCCAATGTAGACTAGTACTCAATTAGAATAATAATTCAATAAAAAATACACTATACGACAACAAAATTCACCTAGAAATTTACTGTACAAATATAAATTTACAGCATCTCATAATAAGTTGAAATTCGTTAGGTCTTAGCTGGGCCAAGTATTACTCTGCTTGGGCCAATGAAAAGGGACAGCAATGCAGCGGTATGCGGGCCAAGTATTATCTGAGACCCAGCCGGAGCAGCGCATGCCCTTGCCGTTCGAGAAGGAACCGCGCAGCTGGGTGGGCCGAGCGAGCTCTCTGTTGCGTCACGTGAGCACTGAAACTGGGCCAATTTCCCCGCTTCCACAGCCGAAATCATCCAACCATGGGCCCGATTGGCAGGTCTAGGCCCTTTTGCTGAAGGAAAAACTCTACCGCGTTTCCGCGGACGCGGCGTCCTCGAAATGCGGCCGCGCGCACGAGCAAACCCAACCCGAAAACGGCAGGATCGCCGGTGCACAGCGCAGCTCAGCTCGGCGGCGGCGGCTGCAGAGACCGCCGGGCTGGAGCGGTAATCCACCACGAGGCCGCCGGTCTTGACACTTGACGGCAACGTGCAGTGTGCTGGCCACCGGTGGCCGGCCGCCGGCGTTCGGAACCTCTTGGCCGTGCACGTTCCCAACGCTGCTGATCTACTAGCTGCGTAGTACCAGGCAATAGTAGGACCACTTGGGCACTCACCACTGTTCCAGTCTTGACTGTTGTGTGTGCGTGGGCAATCTCTGCGGCCCGGATTTTCCACGCTCTTTTATTTGCGTCCCTGTGTGCGCGAGCGAGGACGAGACGGGAAACTTGGGCCTTGCACGCATTTGGAACCATACCATACCACCAAGTCAGTCCAGGGCTCCAGGCTGTTGCTTGGACCTCCGGCATCTGATCTGCTGTGCTCCGCTAGCTTATCCTGAACTCGATCAGTAGGGCCTGCCGGCGTTGTTCGTTGGTCGCCGTCGCCGGTACGGACCACCCCGGTGTACGTACTCACTGCCCACTTGCACTACAGCCGGAGAGATCAGAGATCAGAGATGAATAGATGATGCTGCCTGTTGGCTGCTGCCTACAACACCACCCGCCCCGGGGAAACGTATTTCACTTCAGATTGCTTTTATTATTTACGGTATAAGTATATGAGGCCGTCCTCCGTGACACTGTTTATGTGAAACCAATTACTAGCTGATCCAACTATCATTGCCTACTGAGTACGGCCTTGTTTGATTGCAGCTAAACACACTATAATCTACATAACTTAAGAAAAATATTTATGTGCGGCTAAACAAAACCTACTGCTGTCTCGACCCGGGGTGGGTTCTGAGACCAACCACCTAAGGAAGGCAGGTCAGCCATGAGCTGGGTTCGGCAAGGCACTTTGGATGGAGTAATGGAATGCAGTGGCAGGGCTAACGTTCGTGTTCGTGCCACAGTATAGTAGTACCAGTAAAGCGTAGCGTCTCGCTCTAGCACTGACGACGTGTCCTCTAGCTCTGAACGGGCTGTCTGGATCACGCGGGCTGCAAGTTGTGGATCATCAGCACCCGTGAAGCAACAGCCAACAGACATGCATGTGGTGAATACGAGAGCCTCCCAGACCAGAGGTTCAGGTTACAGATCCTGCCTTCCATCGAAAATGGTCGTAATTTGGAATGACACGCGGTCAAACACGGGATGGGATTCTTCGAAGCTCAAAGTGACTGTTTCACGCTGTTTCGTAGGATTTAATTAGCTGAAAAATAAGCTAAAACGACTGATTTTTATACGAAAACGACTAATATATAAGCCAAAGCCCATATGACAAAAATTCTTGTAGGAGGTTGGCCCTCCAATCTCATCGAAAAAAGTGACTATTTCACGTGACGTCTGATGGTGGCGAGTCATACGAAAGAATTTTTTTTTTTTTGTGGTTGTGCCGGTACAACATTGAACTGTTTTTTAAGACTTGTTGCATCTTTTTCAATGACGACATATCGAAAAGTATGCGAATCATCTGTCACAATGTATGTCTTGAGCCGCACCATTTTCTTTCTTTTCTAGCAAAAGTGTGGGCACCTACCAAATATCCTCGCTTTAGTTCCGAATAAAATCCGCCAGCGGAGATAGGTCACTTCATCATCAATAACATAATGATGCTTATCTACCAAATTCCAGATTCAGATGAGGCTACCCCTCTGCTACACTGCCATGTGGCCCATGTGGAATGCGGGCCGCTTGACGCTGATAAACTCGACAGTTTATTACCCCGCTGCCCTCCCACGTACTTGCTGCAGTAGGTGTGGTTCTCGCTTTCTAAGTAGTTATATATTTTTAATTTTGATCAAATATATAAAAAATATTACTATAACACATAATTATATTAGATATATTTTTCAATTTATTTTCATAATAAATTTATTTAAAATATAAAGATAGCTGGTATTATTTCAAACCTAGCTCAATTTGACAGTTACGAATACTATAACAATATTTAATTTGGGGACCTAGGGAAATATTACTATTGGCATAGGTTGATGAATCTCCTAGTTGTACTTTTCATCTTTTAGCTACAAAATGATGATTAACAATGTCCTTTGATGAATAAAGTTTGTCGAGAAGGCTTTGTCAAAAAAAAAAAAATTACAACGAGGCCCATGGTCCACGGATATTTATGTTCGGGATTTGATCAAGCTGGAATACGGGATGCATTGAATTCGGATTTATTTTCAACATGAATCTCCAACGAAATTCATTTGGGTAGATGGAATGGAATGCAAGGTTAGCCATTCTAGGTCCATGCAATCACAGCTGGCTTCTTGTCAAAGGTTTGTCTGGTATTTTTGTGTTTGGATTTGGAACTAAAGTTTAACTATATTGTAACAACACTGTAGCTGATGGAGCTAGAAATTATGGCTCCACCTTCCTCTCTTCTTTCCAGTTTGTTTTTACCTTAAAAACCGAAATGGCTCTGCGGTTACTACTGTAATTTTTCAGGAGAACCCGGGAGCATCGGGGAGCCATAACAAACAATGTCTATAATGACTCAAAAGTTGTATCATAGGTCTAAATTTTAGGTTATATGGCGGTTACTTTGCAAAACAATTGCATGTTTTTCCATACTCCTCTCTTTCGTCTAAATATATTGATGAGGTTGTACTTTCTTTCAAACGGAAGAAAGATATATTTTTTTTACTAGCGAATCTATCATCTTCCAAGTGCGTCATCTAGTGGCGGGGTGGGGGGTAGCGGGCGAGGGGACGGACGGTACACCAGCAATCATGATGTGGAAAAGGCTCAATTAGGAGGCACACATAAAGATAGCTAAACAGACAGCTTATATAATCCAGAGACAGCTGCTGTCTATTTGACTGCCAATGAGTCATTTAATGTTTGCATGGAGCCATGATTGATTATGAATATCATTTCTATATACTATTGGATTCGTAGTTGATGCAAAACATGATCCGTCTATATTGTCTATGAACTAGTTAGGGTGTAACCATGTCAAATATAAATATATATAAGATCTTTGTATGCTGTTTTATAGCTCTTTTGTGAACTGTATGCTATTTTATCTCCGAATATAATCTACATCTTGGCATGATTAATTAGTTCACACCCAAAAGACAAGAATCAAAATCAATTGAACACATGCAGGTAACTGACAGAAGTGCGTTCAGTTATCAGTTTTCAGAAGTTGAATAGAAACGTTCAGTTTCCATTGACTTGCCGCCTGCCAAGCTCACCTCCGCCATGATGACCCTGCTCGCTGGACGTGCTTGCTTCATCGGGATGTGCCCTGCTCGCTTTGCCTCGCCGCGCGGCCTAGCTCTTCCTCGCTGGCGCAGCCGTGGTCCGCCACGCCCTCGTCCTCGCCGTGCGGCTCTGCTCTGCCCGCCTCCTCCTGGTGCCGGTGCCCTGCTCGCCCCGCGACTGCTCCACTGCTGGCGCCGCCTGCTCGCTGCAGGCCTTCCGCACACGCTGGTGAGGATGAAGGGAAGAAGAAGATGGCTTCGATTTTTGGCGCGATTCTTTCACCTCGCGGTTGCAGCTGGATCCGCACGGTGTCGACTCAAAGCGACGGCTCCGTACAACGCCAATCCTGCTGTCGAGTCCGCCTGGGAGCACGAGCCCGCGCTGTCGTCTCACGACGCGACGGCTCTGCCCTCTCTCTAGCGAACTGGAGGCGATTTTGCAAAATTACCGCTCAGAGTCAACAGCCAGCACGCCCGTTGTACGTGCCCTAATGGGTTTTCGAAAGTATAGGCCTCTCCATCTAGCGTAAAAAAACGCCTTGATCGCTTAACGTCCAGAGGTCTAGGCATCTGGTCACTTTAAATAAATTAAGCAATCGACCACCTCGCTGTTCGAGCATGTGCCGCTGAAACAGGAAAAAAAAACATCCATTTCGATCTATCCAGCATGGTATACAACCACGATAGCCAGCTGCCAGCTGCCAGTCGTAGGAAATGTAAGTGGATTAATCTGCAGACGCGTATAGGATCTTTGGAGTACTTTATCCAATGAACCTGACAACTCAGTTGCAAGTTTGGTGGTGAGGACTAACCCCTTTTGGGAAATTAGATTTTTTTTTTTTAATACCCAGTCACAGACTCAACGTTCACATATATGATACACACTTATTCTTAAAAATGATGAAATGAACCACAACGTTCAATTTCAGTTACAGGGTGGTACTATCACTTGGTTTAGAATTTGGCATTTTGGTACCTGATACAAAATATTTGCTTTGTGCAGCGTTTTTCTTTTTCGTTTCTTTTTTTTTTGAAAAACTCATGCAGCGTTTTTCTTTATTATAAACTTCAAGTGGAATGGAGAACGAGCGACGCGCTCGGTTGGTGTGCGTCTCTAGGTGCAAGCGCTGCCCACTCAAGTTTGATCTTTGGAGTCGCAACTCGGGTGTCTCATCTGGGATTTATTCCTAAAATAAATTTGCAGGCGTCACGCGTGGAGCCATGTCTGTCGCTTGCGAAGCCCATAAGACTGTCGATTTTCAAAAGAACACGCCATGTGTATAGTTTATATGTCTAGTGCGCGCTCTAGGGTGTGTGTGGGGATGTGAGTGCATTAAGTGTGCGATCAAATATTACAGTTGTACCGTAGTAGTCCAGGCTAAAAAAACTAGCAAGGGCAGCCATACTAGGTCCACATTGTCATAGCTGGGCATCTTGTTTAAGGTCCATTTTGGTCCTAGAGGATTATTAAATAAATCTGAATATTTTTTGAAACGGTCGGTAGGAGCACTGGTAAACTTGTATTGATATAGAAGGGAAACAAGCACCATACAAAACAATTACAAGGAAGGAAACAAAAGGCTCAAACAAATAAGCTCAAAACTCAAACAAGAGTGGTAGGAATGACCTCACAAAGTTTTTCTAGCTCCTGCAGCACACACTATAGCCTTGCATCTTCATTTATCTTGCTAACGAGTGCTTATGCTATTTGTGGCGAAGATAAAAAAAGTTCCCATATTTTTCTCTTTTCAAATCTCCCACACTTCTAAAATGGTTAGAGTGTGCACCATCTTTGCGGGCAACCCTGGCGATGTGCCAATTGCTCGGCAGTGTGCATGTAAATTATAACGTCCCGCCTCCTCGAGGCCGGACTCGCTTACATCTGACAGCTTTAATAGGACCAATACTGTTCTCACAGACCAACACCAGTCTTTCCTGTGCACTTTGTCCTCACTCATGCGCACCCGGAAAGGACTTCCCGGTCGGTCACCCAACCCTAGATTTTTCTAAGCCAAGCACGCTTAACTTTAGAGTTCTTTGGAGATGGGCTTCCAGAAAAGAAGTTACAATTTATTGGTATGAGTATTATATTAATTCTATTAAACTTTGGGTCGGGGTGTTACATAAATGAATGACCGACTCATCTGCACTATGGCATAGTGACCATACCCGCTGGTTGGGACAACCGTGTTTCTAGAGGCGACCTGAAGTCCAAAGATGATTTTGGAGAGCAAGCTAGGCAAAGAATTTGCATCTGGGAGGAGCCCAAGTACGCCAAATGAGCTTGACATGATCGGTGGAAATGGAGCTTAAGAATTGAGTCAAGTATGCCGAGCATGCTGAGTAATCAGCAGAAGCACAGAACCACCATGTGATTTGATCTTGTAAATTTGGGTCAAGGTGAGTAGCACAGGCCTTATCCCATAGGCTTACAAACTGTGAAAATTAAAGAGCAGAGTTCAATGTGTAGCACTTTCATTTAAAATAATATGAATAAAAAATCTAACGTATTTTATTAGATTCTATTATCTTCTATTGTTTAATATTCGTTCTGTTCGATTTTCTTATCAGCCATTCAAAATGTATTTTTCTCTCACAACAAAGCAAATCAGTCAGCTTATCTTATTAGGCGGCTCATATGACCAACCGAACACGCCTAGCTCTAGTACTAATACTAATTAGAAGAGACAAGACAGAGTATCAGGTGAGTGGATAGTGCCGCATCTAGTTCAAGGGGGCTTTATCTATTCTACGGTACACCGGCGATCATGATGTGGAAAAGGCTCAATTAGGGGGCACATACGTAGCCGGTTTTTGAAAGTATAGGCCTCCATCTAGCGGAAAAAAACGCCTCGACCGCTTCGCAAACACGTACTCCCTATTGACGGGGTATAGGCATCTGGTCACTTTGGATAAATTAAGCAATCGACCACCTCGCCGTTGGAACATGTGCCGCTGAAACAGGAAAAAACGTCCATTTCGAACCATCCAACATGTGGTATAGAACCACGATAGCCAGCCACCACACGTAGGAAATGTAAGTGGGTTGATCTGCAGACACGTATAGGCTAGGAACCTGGCAACTCAGTTGCAACTTTGGTGGTGAGTGAGTGCAGTGTGGCAAAGGACTAACCCTTTTGGGAAATTGAATCTGATGACTAGCTTAGCATAACCGCATTGTGCATTTTGGTGGCCAGGAATTGTTGAATCTTTTGCAATCCCAGATGGTACTTTCCGATGATATATATACACGTACCAACTTTTTCCAAATATACTTCCTCCGCCCGAGAAAAAAATTAGGTCACTATAGGATACGTATAGATTAAAATTAGGTATGTAAATAATATGTGCAGCATTTATATCTTTAAATAAGTTTATTATAAAAATAAATTCAATGATCTATCTAATAATGATACTAATTATATATTATAAATATTAGTATTCTTTTATATATAATTGATTAAAGTTAAAAAAACTACTCCATTCCGTTTTATCATACTCCCTCCGTCCCGTAAAGAAGGACGTCGGAGCTGCTACTGAGTACACGCTAGAATCAATGAATATGGACAGAAACAGGTTCAGATACATGCCTGCCACATTGAATGGAGACAAACATTTCAAACGCTCCGACGTCCACTATTGTGGGACAGAGGGAGTACGCCAATACTAGTATTTCACTTACCAAGAACAATTTAATCCTTTTATTTAGTGGAGCAGTTATCAAGCGTATGCCGCAAACGTGAAGCCGTCAATGACGGAGGACGGATATAAATAGAGGTGTGGCAGAGCTATAACGTTAAAACTCCATGACTCAATTTCTGGTAAAGATATAGAGAAAAAAGCACCAAAGTAAACCAAATGTAAAACTTTCCAAGATGTAAAAGGCGATGAAAATGAAACACGGGGACAAAAATCAATTTGGGCTGTAACCACCATTTCATTTATGGAAATATAATCCCCCAAAAAAAAAAAAGTAAACTAAGATGTAAAAGACGATAAAATGAAACACAAAAATCAAGGTATGGCGATGCCCCCACCTAGCCATACTGAGTCCTCCGCCACTAGAAGCCGTCCAATAGAAGTAGAGATCAATTATGCATGTAAGGAGTGAGAAAAGCCAAGAAAATGTTCCGTAACTGCTGCCTACTCCCTTCATCCCATTAAATTTGTTATCTTGGACTTCGTGTCGTTTTGTTCGATCATTTGTTTTATTCAAATCTTTTATATAAATATAATTTATTTTATTATGATTTTTTTATCAACAAAGATACTTCAATATCGATTGAGTTATTTTATTGTTTATATACATATTTTAAATAAGACGAATAGTCAAATATGAAGTTTAAAAGTTAAAAACGACATTCTCTAGGGGGCGGAGGAAGTACCATTTAATAGCAGTGTTGTGGTTTATGCCTAGTAAACGGAAATTTTTAGAAATTCGCTTAGCTCTAAAAAAAAAGGGCTAAAGGTGGCTAAAGGTGTAACTTTTTAGAAAGCGAGAACGACTTCTATTTTAGAATCGAGAGGAGAGAGTATATATTTGCAACCAAGGTACAGCGTCGTAATTTTCTTGTGAGACTTATTGTACTCACTTTTCGCCCCTTCAAAACTGTCCAGAAGTACGAAAATCATCTGGTACTCTGTGTCCCAAGCCATCCTTTCTTTTGGGCACGTGTGGGCACCTGCCTACCTACCAACCAATGTTATCCTTCCTCGGTAGCACTGTAGTAGTTCCGACTAAAGCCTCCAGGCGAGATTATTAGTGGCTACTCCTTCTGTATTATGGAGTTTGTCGTTAAAAAACCATGTCTCTCTTATAAATATGTTTTTTTAGTGACAAACTTTATGGGACGGAGATAGTACGTACGTCAATAATGACGCCTTCGAATCCAATCCAATCCTTAGCCGAGCAAGAGTGGTTCTGTGAATCTGTGTTGCCTCCCTGGCCACACCCACACCCACACCCACACTGATTCGATTAGGCCACGATCGTCACGTCAGACCAGCAAAAGACTGTAGCTCCGGTACGACCGGGGCGCGGCCTCGACATGTCCACCCGGTGATGGATGGATGCTTTCCCGTTGCCGAAAGGAACCACCTGACACGTTCAACATGCGACCCATCCTGCGCAGCTGGAAACTGCTACAGCTACCGGACGGACTGCGCCACTGTGCCGTAAAAACCTCACGACATACCCCGTCGTATCCATCCCCGCCACCTGCTTTCGCTCGCCTTTGCGGAAATTATTCTCGGGACGAGTCGAAAGAACCCTGTTTCAGATGAACACACGAGCAGTTTAGCGGTCGCTGGCGAGAGACGGTGACAGATGGTGGTGGTAGTAACAACAACTGCTAGGAGGAACTAACTTCCTCTCATCTTCTATTTTTAGCTTTCCCCTTTTAATCTTATGTACTATGTGTGTACTAGTAGTTCTGTAGCTGCAAATATTTGAGAGCCATGAAGTTCTTTATATCGAATGGATGATCCTTTATCTGTTGTCATGAAATTTAGATGTGTCTTGAATTTTAGTTATGAATTTGTAATAAGTTTTAATTGTTGGTGTGCTATTGTAGTAAGTTTGGACTGATGGTTTCTCTTCTTAGAAGAAGGCTGAAGCCGAAAATATTCCATCATCTTAAAAAAAAAGTTCCGTAGCTGCAAATCTGTGAAATGAGACGTTTAGAAAGGGTCCTGGACTTGTTACTAGCCGTTACTGTGGCGTGACAAAGCCCCGGTTGATAACAACAGTTGTGAAAAGATATTTGCAGGGGCACGGGCACGGAGCTGTCAAATACTTTTTGACTGCCGTCCAAACAGGAGAGGAAGGTGAAGCTATGAACAAACAGGTTTATTTTAGACACAAAAGTACACGATAATAACTTCTCCAAAAAGTACTACTACCAAAGGCTCCCAAGGAAGCTTTGCTTGCAGACCGCGGCAGGTTAGGTAAGTATAACCGTGCCGACTTAGCAGCAGCATCAGCATCAACAGTAACAGTAAAAACACCTTTCCCATGTCAGCATCGCTGTCCTAATCTCGGATCTTTCCAAAAGCAGTACCGAATTATCACCGCAAGATTGCGGGTACGACTACTACTAAACCTGTTGCCTCATCACATCTGAAAGCAACGGGGCATCAAAGGTCAGGTTCCATCCTGCCGGGATCGAATTGTGGCTATAATAACAGCTTCAATTCGTGGTTTCTTTTTTTTTTTTCAGACAGAATGCAGGATTGGGAGAAGCATCGAGCTATGTACAGGTCTGCATCTTACAGAGCTTCTAGCTCCACCAAAAGCACAGCTGCGGCTGATGAAAGAATGGGCAAGCTGAGGCACGAAACTCCTCTAAGGTTACCAAACAAAAAAAAAACGGAGAAACCTCACAGGATCGTGCGGCCATTGCTGGTCTTCCTCTTGGCGTCCTCCCATGGCGCAGGCATCTGTGCCGAAGACCCCATGTCCAGCTCTCCTCCAACCATCAATGCCGGGAGGCCACGGTTGGCCGTGGAGCCGCCCATGGTCCCTCCGATGCCAAGCCCAAGGAAGTCCAGCGTTGCAGGCTTAGGACCGAACAGTGGTGATGGTCCCATCATCAGCTCGGGCAAGCCTGAATTTCCACTTTCGTATGCAGCAAGGCCAAGGCCAAGACCCCCAGATAGCATCGCCCTGGACTCCCTCTCCATTTGCTGGTTACTCCGGTGGTGCCGCTCCATCATCTCCATTTGTTGCTGGCTGCTCCTGTGGTGCGGCCACTGTTGCGAACTGGAATCCATCTCCATTTGCTGGTAGCTCCTGTGGTGCAGCCATCGTTGCGGACCGGAGTCCATCTGCATTTGATGATTACTCCGGTAGCTCTCCAATCCCATCTGTTGGTCGTTCCGGTGGTGGTGCCATTGTTGTGAACTGGACTCCATATCCCTCTGTTGATGATTCCGGTGGTGGCGCTCCATCTCCATTTGCGTACTACGGGGGTGCCATGGTTGTGAACTGGACTCCATCTCCCTCCGCTGAGTCTGATGACTCTGGTGACGCTCCATCTCCATCTGCTGTTTACTCCGGTACTGCCATGGTTCCACGCCGATATCAGTGATCCTTCGTTGGGGTAACTGCTTTGATGGAGGTGACGACGAAGAGGACGAGGCAAGCCCAAACTCCTTCAAGAAGGATGAGCTCGATTGTGTTGCTCCAGCCTCTGTTGCCTTCTGCAAGAGCGCTGTCGCGGACATGTGTGGCGCCGGAGGCGGAGCGAAGGTGCCTGAATTGCTTGCGCTTGTCTGTGGGAACATTGTGGGCGCTCCAATTGCAAGGCACAGGAAGGTGGGATCGACACCAATGAGATCGCGAAGAGATCTGCTCTGGGAAGTGGTGCTTGTTGTGGCTGACGCAAACAGACCGGCGAAAGTGTTGGTGGTTGTAGATGGCGCGATGGAATTGGAAACACTGCCACCAGCACCACAGGTTGTGCTGCTTCCATCAGTAGTACCAATAGCTTCTGAGGGCGAGGGGAGGAAGCAAGGAAGCATTGGGGTGTCCTTGTCCAGCAGATTGGAGACCTCAAGCTCAGCATCCTTGTACTGATCAGCTTCCTGGAAACAGGTATTTTCATCCTGATCAGCTTCATCCTCTAATTTGGCAGTCACAGTTGGCACAGCAACCACCTCTGGCTCTACAACAGATATAAACCAAAACAAGGAAGAATAAGTCAGTCATCCCCATTGAGCTATTGACCAACCAAATTGGGGAAAAAGCCAAGTTGCATGCATTGCTTTCTTATTGCATGGTAAGATTGACTTAAAGAGCAAGAAGTTGCATTAAGTCTCATCATATCTATGTATGGGCAATAAGACAAGCACACGAAGAGAATGCAAAAGGAACATACCATCCACGTTTGGCACCAATGCCACAACTGGCTGCTGCTCCAGTGGAAACGGAAGCCGCTGTGGCTCCTTTGGCAATGGAGGTGGGGATGGGCGGCGCGGTGGCTCCTTTGGCAACGGAGGTGGGGACAACCGACGCAGTGGCTCCTGTGGCAATGGAGGTGGAGACGGGCGGCGCGGTGGCTCCTGTGGCAATGGAGGTGGAGACAGGCGGCGCGGTGGCTCCGGCGGCAATGGAGGTGGAGATGGAATGCGCGTTGGTTCCTCTGGCACCACCTCCACACGCTGAGGCTCCTCCACCTCAGCGACGGCGGAATCCTCATTCTCCTCCTCGCCCTTGTCGTTGTCCTTGTCAACATTCTCCTCAGCCTCCAAATCAGGCGGCCGAGGCGATGGCGGCGCCGGCGGCGCAAGCACCCTGCCGGTCTCCTCTCCGAGAGCGCCGCAGAAGGCGCGATGCGTCACGAAGCTGTCCCGTCTGAACCATGCAAGCGCAGCATCCGATGAATCAATCAAACAAGGAAAAACGCAAGCTTTTTTTTTCCTCCCTCGAATCGGGCGGTGGGGGGCGAAGAGGAGGAAGAAGAGAAGGAAGAAGAAGCAAGCGGCGAGCAAGCAACCACGCTGACGCACCTGGTGAAGAGCGTGCCGCAGTCGCAGCGGTACTCGCGGGTGCCGCAGGTCTTGGCGTGCGCCTTGAGGTCGGCCTGCACGGCGTATCGCTTGCCGCATCGCGGGCACGCCCATCGCTTCTCCCCGTGCTTGCGGCAGAAGTGCTTCTTGATCCCGGTGAGGTCCCCGAGGGCCCGCGCGGGGTTGTTGTGCACGCAGCCGGGCTCGGGGCACACGTACACCCGTCGGCGCGGCGGCGCCGCGCCGGGCCGCGCTGGCGCAGCCGCCAGGGGAGGTTGTGGCCGCGTCGGTGCAGCTGCAGGTTCTGGTCCCGCTGGAAGCCCTTGCCGCACACCTCGCAGACGAAGCGGTTCGTGGCCAGCAACGTCCCCGGCGAGAGCGCGATCACCTCGGCGTCCGGATCTGCGGCCGCCGGCGGGCGGGTCAAGCAAGCAAACCGTCAGACAGAGCACGAACGCGGGAGCGGAGCGGAGGAGGTAGTAGTAGAAGAAGCAGTAGTACGCACGCACACCAACCCCAGGCGGGCACACACACAGACCTGGCGTCCCCGGGGAGGTTCCGCTTCTTCTTGACCGGAGCCGGCGCCGCAGCCGCCAAGGGCACCGCCTCCGCCGGCGCCTCCTGCTCGGGCCCCGCCTCCGCCGGGTGCGGCGGCAGCGGCATCGCCGGCGCTCGATCTGTCGCCCGCTCCGTCCCAGCCCCTGGCCCGCCTCACTGACTGAATCCGGCAGCGCTGTCCGCCCGTGACCGTGTGTGCTTGCAGCGCGCGGCGGCGCAGCGGGCGGGCGGTGGACGGGGATTTTTTTTCCCCTTTTCCCTTCCTCTCTCTCTCTCTCTCCCCCCTCTCTGCTCTGCTTTTCCCTCTTGCTTCCCCCTCGCGTCCCGTCTCTCCTCTCTCTCCCCCCCTATCTCTTTTGCGCTTTGGGGCTTATTTTTGCGGCTTGCTTTTTCTATTGGGGAGGAGAGGGGTGGTGGTGCGAGTGGCCGAGTGGGCTCTGAGAGACGAGACGGAGGGAGGGCATCGGGGATGAGACGAGACGACAGGCCCGGCGCGCGGGGGCGTGGGGTGTGGCCGCTGCTGTGGCTGTACGCGCACTCGCAGCAGACGGACACGGAGGCAGGGGCAGCCAGCCAGGCTCCCGTCGCGTCGCACGCCAGCACCACCGTGTCCGCGCCGAGCCAAGCCAAGCCCAAGCGTCGTCGCCGAGTGCCGAGGATGCGTGGCGCACGTGGTCGCCCCCGCCGCGGTTTTGTTACTGCAGCTGCCGCTCTTTGCCGCCGGCTTTGCTTCAGAAATCAGAGAGCGGCCGGGGCTCGTCGGCTCACGCCGTCACGCGTGGCCACCACGCCCACGCCCACGCCCACGCCCGGGCCTCCTCCGACTGGCACCGGCAGAACAGTGCGGCTTGGGTCCGTCCGGTCCCTCAAGTGTGAGATGCCTGTTGGATGGCGATCAGTGCAGTGGTGGACGGTGGTCATGTCGTCAAGTGGTCATCACAGGGCAAGGCGAGGCAACGGATACCAAAAGTTGATGCCGTTTACCTGGACACAGAAAGGCAGGCATGGGATGGGAGGGAGCGCGGGCGCGTGTGGATCCGCGCCCGCGCACTCGATGAGTCTGGGAAAGCCTGGCCGGCCCGGCCCGGCCCCGGCGCGACGCTGGCTGGGGCTTGGCTTGGCTTGCTCGTTGCAAATTGCAGCAATGCTGCCGCGGCTCGGCCAGGGCCAGGGCCGCGTCCGCGTGCGTGCGTAGCCGGCTACAGTTGTACTCCTCCTACCACTAGGGATACCAGCGAGCGGAAAATACGAGAGAGAAGAGTACGAGATGGGATCGGGGAAAAAGTCAGCAGCGATTTGATTTGATTTCAGTGCTCGTTATCGCAATCTGTATAATTAGTTATTTTTTTAAGCCATTTAGCCAGGCAAGCCGGGCAGCCCAGTACGAGATGGGATTGGGGAAAAAGTCCAGGTTTGGGCAGTGCTGCCCTAGCCAGGCAAGCCGGGCAGCCCCAGCCAGCCCTGCTGCCCTGGACTTGTCGTGCGGGTGGGTGGTTGACCGACGGCCGCGGGGATGTTTAGCACAGCAGCTCGTGAACCGGCCAGGCAGGGCAGCGCTTCGTCGTCGCGTTGCTCCCGGCTGCTACGCGCGTTATTAGCGCGCTGTCTTCGGATGGCCACGCCACGCAGCTATTTTACCGTGGGTTTTTAGCTGCCGTTGCAAGGCACCGCGCCCGCGGGGCCGTGCGTTTTGCTTGGGATCTGCCTGCCTGCCGCTGTGCTGTGCACGGAAGGGGAGTGATGCTCAAGGAACGCTGCGATGGCGTGTGGGTTTTCTGACCGCTCTTATCCCTCTCCCCCTGCTGCCTTTTGTGTTACTTTTCCCAAGCGAGCAAATGTAGACGGTTCCCGATCACATGGTTAGGCCAGGATTTGATGCGTTCCTTTTGGACTACCGGCTACTAGCAGCTAAGGTACACTATCATATAAAGGTCTGCTTTCATATTCTTGTGTTTGTTTTCTATGGAATTGAACTGGCTTTCTTTTTCTATCAAATTGAACTGGTTTCGATGAAATTACCTGTATCATTCCTACGTTCCAAACCGGCTCTAAGGTATCTGTTTTTTTGTAATTTTGCCATACAAAGGTTTAGGGGGTCATTTGGATCATTAGCTAAATTTAGCTGGCTAATTTAGCTATTAGGGAGCCAAATAGTCTAAATAAAACACCAACTAAAGTTTAGTTGTTACCTCAAAAAAACTAAAGTTTAGTTGTTTTAACCTAGCTAAATCTAGTTAAAATTTAACTAAGTCTATTAGCTGGAGGATCCAAATATCCTAAAAAACTTTAGCTGCCTGAAAGTTTAGCTTTGAAATTTTATCTAGCTAAACTGGAACTTACTTGTCAACTCATCATGATCTAAAACTTTGTATGGTAACTCGTCAAACTCATTGTGGTGGCGGTATATCACAAAATGGAAAACTGAAAATAGACGACCTTGACTTCCAAATGATTCTATAGGCTTCCACTAAAAAATGGTCCTTGTTTGTATCATAAATATTATTATTTTATTATATAAATTTGGTCAAACATAAGATATTTTGACTCTAAAAAAATTAGAATGATTTATAATTTATGATGGATGGAGTAAAATATTATTAAAAGATTAATAATATTTTCTATAAACTTAGTCAGACTATAAAGATGGTTTGATTTTGACTAGACCTAGAGTTGCATCATGTTTGGATGGAGACGTTACACATTTCTTTAATAATAAAATCGTATATTCCATTACCTACTATGCTCCCTTTTACAAATGGCTATGCTAGAGCACGAGGCTAGGCTCTTTCCATCTCCCTTTCACTAGCTTTCCTGCCACTCCTAGGCGGCAGATGAGTGGTGCATTGTGACAAACGGGCGCATAAAATACATGCCTTGCCTTGCCTACGTACCATTCACTCACTCCTTTTCATTTCAAATCACAACCACCGTGGAGGATTCCATTACGATCTTTCTTTATTGGGAATATGTAGTACCGACATCGTTGCAAGCAATAAATAAAACAAACAGACCAGCTGTAGACTTAAAATTAAAAGGTCTCTCCTCGCTCCGGTCCATGTAGCAGCAGCAGCAGTAGTAGTCTATCTGCATGGTTGGACGGTGTCCGTTTTTCCTCCGTTCCAGCTCTCACACTGATGAATCACAGGTACTCACTCCTTCCTACTCATTCTGCTTGTGGTCCACGTCCGCTCCACCAAAAGGTTTCCTGCACCCCCTGTGTCGCGTGCTGCATTTGGCATTGCCATTTACGACGCAAAGTGCGTGGCCGTGTGGTGGGATGGGAAATTGGGGATGGATGGCTCAAAAGGTTCCCATTGCCACCTGAATGTTTGGACTGGTAAAGCCTACTACTACAGTGATGTTCCACCAGTGATCAATCGCCACCAAAGCAACGCGTGATTAAATCGCCGGGAGATAAGGCAGTCGACCTCGACCTCACTGCGGTAATCTGGTGATCTAACAGGTGAATTATCGGCGGCTATTCGCCGGAGAAAAAGTTTTTCGGCTCCGCAACAAAAGGGAGCGGATAAATGCTCGCGTCCAAGCAGGACGAGACAAATGGAGGAGGAGCATATGCGCCACTCCAATGATTCAGTGGAATCGATCGCCGTGCCCCGTGGCCGAGATCGACAGGAAAGGAGGGTCATTTTCAGGCAGCCGGACCCATGATTGTTGTTCGTTCGTTAAGCTACGTGTTGGATCGGCACGGTGAGCTAAGCTATGCAATGCACTGTACTGTGTAGCATAGCGAAGATAAGTGAATCATTTCGCTGATAGATATACTACTACAAACTGCGCCCGGATTCATGGACTGCTGCTATGATTTTATTCTTTCCGGTTCCAGAATAGCAGGCGAACTAGCAGAAATGCAGAATGACGGTGAAGCGAGAATCTTGCAGCTGTGAGAAGCTCACCTCTGATAGGCTCTCCACGTCAGTTCGGCCGGACGAGGGCAACCGATTTGACCGGGAACCCGGGCCCAGCGCACAGTAACCGCAGTCAGTAACGGGAGCAAGGACCACGGAGTACTGCACTGCACTTGTGAAGGCGGCTTGGCTCACCCAGTCGGATCACCCCCCGCTCTCTTATGGTCCCTACCAGTCAGAGTACACGGGTACTGCTGGATGAGATCAGGCCATGGCCCTGCACTCACTCTCTGAACAGTGAACACCCAAATCAGCTCAAGATCTCCGGTCTGCTCAGTCAAAGATGAGATTGGGTAAAGAAATATGGATGGAATGAAATGAAATGAAATCCATGCTGATAAATGTTGCGGAAACGGCCCATCGACTATTATTATTTCAACAGCAACCCCTTTAAGAATGCAACAGTTTTGTCTGCCAGACATGCCGGCGCAACTTGCCCAACAGCACCACACACCGGGATGAAAAATTTCGCGATCTTTCTTCTTTTCCTCTTTCTTTCCCCCAAGCCTCCAAGGGGAGACAGGAGGATTGTCCTGCCAGTGCCAGCCTTTTATCTTCTTGGAACACAAGGGTCCGGCGTGGCTGGACGACGAAGGCGACAAGTGACAACAAATAAATAACGACACTTTGCTCACTCTCTTCTGTGGAACCCGTGACAACGACCTCGATGCAAGCGTTTGTGTGTTCTCTCTCCCTCGGTTCACATGGGTATATATATATGGATAGATTTTATTAATCGGACGGACATGTTTGGGGGGAAATCGTCGAGGGTGGATGGGCGACAGCGACGGCTCGCCCGTGCCGAAAGCCAGGAACCACCCTGTTTTTGGAAGCTTATAACAACGACCTGTGATGACGCCCCGGGGATAACGTAGATTATTAATAAAAAAAACGGGTCCTCAAACGGCTCCCGGTCCGGAGTTCTCCGCGTCGGGCCATGGCGCTACCGACCTCGAAAGAGACGGGGCACCGCGGCGGCAGCGTCAGCGTCCGTCGCGAGACGGGAATCGTCATCACGGTAACGGTAGGAACGCGATTGAAAATGCGCCTCTCCAGGGTGTAACCTGCTCAGCAAATTGCAGAGACGGAACGGAAGGTAGCAGCTAACAGGGGAACATTTCAGCTTTCAGCTCTTTCCATGGGTAGGGCTAGGAGGGCGGCAGGATTAGCTTCAAGGGCACGCGACGCGACTAACCGTCTCACCGACACAAGAATGGGGGCACAGCGTCACTCGATGGAACGGCTGGGAATCGAGAGGAGGGGGAATGCAAATCTTGTGCCAATCCTGTCGCAGCAGATAGGGCCCACTTCCGGTAGCTATCTGGGCCTTGTGCCAGGGTCAGATCTGGGCTGCTCTATCTCTGGAGTGTCTGGACCAGATCATCATGTTTTTTTTCCTCCCCACTTCATGCAACTCTCAATCCAGATTCAAAAGATGCCCCAGGACTATTTTACTCCAGGTTTGATGAGCTGATTGACCATCAAAGGGTAGATTAGATCGCTACATAGATAACACACCACCATATACATACAACAAAGGGCCTAAACTGGAAGGACATGAACATTTGGCAGGCATTGCATTAAGACCTGCAGGTGCGGTATACCTCACCCCGCATCACATCTACTGGTCCATGATCCAGAGTGTATCGATCCGGACCAAGATACATGCCAGTCTTCTCCACAAGGGCCAGGCCTTCCTCCCTCCCATACCGCGAAGAATAAAGCTTCAAGTATTCGATGTCCTGCATTGAAAAGCAGCAAGAAACAGCCGTCAGAACAGGGCAACATCGACCAATCTTATAGTGTGTCATATTTCCAATGGAAATCAATTGAACAATCGGGTTGGTTCCTAACATTCGTCTCCGAAGTATAACCCTTGAATTGCAAAGCCTTGGTAGGACACTGTTATACACAGTCTAGTTCAGATATACTCCCTCCATTCCAAATCATAAGACTTTTTGGCTTTTCTAAATACATAATTTTTGCTAGGCATTTAGATGTACACTACATCTAAATACATAATAAAAGTAATGTATTTATAAATGCCAAAACATCTTATAATTTGGAATGGAGGGAGTAGTTCTCCGCAAATACTTTCAATCTGAATATTTCTAACTCCATGGCTCAAAAGCTAGATTTGTTAAGACAAATAATCAACAGAAATTATCACCTGCATGCCACTGAGAATACGCTCTAGACGGGTGGAAGCAACTGGCTCGTTTGACGAAGAAAACACTTCACCAGGGTAAAACAAGACACCGTCGCCAGGAGGGAGCCCACGCCGGAAACAAATCTGTGGTACCGCCAAGTTTGAGAATGAGAAACGAAGCAATAGTCACGAATGCAAATGTGCAGCGGATCTCAGTCAGAACAACAATGTACTATGATTTCTAGAATAAGAACACAAAATGGTTTGCACAACCATTAACTGCAGAAATTATAATCTCAATGCAAACTAAAACCCAAAAGCTATTCCCAAACGAAGATTACAATTTGAACTTTTAAACTGAGTTGTATCTCCTGAATGCTAATATATAAAACAAGAATCACTAGCCACTTGCATATTTGCTAGAGTTTGTCTCACTGTTGAAGTAAAAGATTAGTGTCATTAGCATATGATGACTGTAGCAACAGTTAGTCTATTCAAATTTAGTCTTACTTTCTCTAGATGTACAGAAGAAGCATGAGTGCTCCCACAGCATCTTACTTGCTTACAGCCTTACAGTCATACACTAAGACACTTGGATATGCAAAACTTCAACAATCAACTGTAGGTCTCATACACATGCAAATTTTTTTTTCACAAGACCTAGTACTTCTGTGTAGTTTTAATATCTTCCAAAACAAAGACTAAATCACAAGAGTATCAGTATATAGTGCAAATCTTGCAACAAGGGACAGGTAAAAATAAGACAATAAGCAGTTGGTAAATATTCAAAAACACTTTGCATGCTCCACAGTATACCTCAGCACTTGGGATCATAGCCTTCTCATAGCAGTTAGTACCCCAATAAAGGAATCCAGTCCCACCTTCCTTCCACACTCTCCACATCACTGCCCGGTGTTGGGTTCCACGCATCCCAAGGTGCCAGTTTGGTTGAGGATCAGAAGGGCCCATACAAACATATGTCCACCACTCCTAAATAGAGTCCAGATAATCCCATCAAGATATAAATTTTAGAGATAACATAGAACTACATGCTTGAATGCCAAATGGAAGTTCAAGATAAATGAGAAAAAGCAAAATATTGACTGGGACAGTTGAATTTGGAAAGAGTGGGCTTTAGTACAGTCCTAGTACAATCTGGAAACAGGAAGTGTGCTTCAATGCAGACTGCAGTATCTAAAATAAAGATAACAGTACATAGGTAACATAACCATACATTTAAGACTATGCATAGTCCTGCATGCACTCAAATTCCCAAAACTCCTCATATCATCATTACTAGGATCTCATAAAATATGAAGAAATCATTCAACCACAGGAGAAGAAATCTTGGTCTCTGACCACAGCCAGCCACAATACATACTAAAATACTAGATTAGATACAAAGGGCCAGTATCAGAGCACCATATCAAAATAGAAACAAACAAACAAAAAAGAACAGTAAAATGTGACAAGGAACTGTTAATGAAAATATTTCATAAATGTATGAGACTGGGTGCTCTCACAAAATTACCCTACTTGATTTTATACTGTTAGAATCAATGCTAGATTGCTAGTTGGAAAAGCAAATAATGTGGTATCATTAACCCCCCTCTGAGAATGGACTAAAATGCCATGGGGTTTATGAATTTACTATTTTGGAGAAATAGAATCTTGTTACCTCACCAAGATCAGGCCGTAATTCAGCAACAATATCCTTCACCAGGTCTTCTCTTGTGCCAAGAACCCATTCACTGTATAAGAAAACAACAGATCAATAACCGCAGTGGCTTATTGGCCAGATTGATGTAGTGTAACATTATCATTAGTTTGCGCGAAGCCACCAGTGCTTCTACTAGCCTCTGACACATATCCAACATTCATGCAGTGACACCACACCCCCAACATGGGAGATAAGTTCCATCAGATTGTCAGTGCTATGTAATCATAATGCTAGTGCCTTGTGAGTAGGGGGATTTTTCTTCTGACAGGTTGATTGTTCAATCTATTTTGGCCTAAATCTTTGTAACGGCTAACATAAGTTGGCAAGATATCATAAAACATTAATTAATACTCCGAACCTTATTTGTTATGTTTCGTAGAATCTAAGTACCATAACCATGAAACAGTTTATCACAAGTATATTAGTCAAGTGAAATTGAATAAATGGTGCAACAAATTAAGAAAAACATCTCCATATCATGTTGTGGTGGCTATACATATGCATGTTGGTTCAGCCTTCAATGTCTTTTTTCGCGACCGTGCTCAGGCACGTTCAGCCTTCAATGTCACCCACCACAAAATTTAGCTAACTAGTAGAATATACAAAAAATAAGCCAGCAGCAGCGGATACCTTGTGCAAAAGATCTGTGTGTGCGGACGCAGAACATTTGGAACTTTCACAAAAGCTTCAAATGAAGAGGGAGCCAGTTCAGAGCCACTTGGGCCTACACAGATCATTGAAATTATAAGAAAATATATCTTCATATGCTAGAGGAATTTGGTACTTGTCAACCGCAATGTCTTCTATAGGCATATAATCATCTGAAATTTCCAGAACCTAACACTTTTTTCTCGAAATACACAGGAGAGCTGCGCGTCATTTCATTAAGAATAAAAAGATACAAAAGGGAGGGAAGTAAGAAACCCCCTCCCAGGCACCCCCATGGGGCTTAGTCAATACAGAATACTAGAAAATAAACTAGGGAAACACGACCAGCTGCCTCAAACAACCAAGGACCTAGGGCAGAACCTAACACAAAATGCACCAGGAAATGACAGAAGAGTTTCGCCTCAGGCAAATAATCATATGTCCATTACATAAACATAAGTAAAAGCAAAGTAAAACATGTGCTCTAGCAAGTATTTGTTGTGCCGCTTTCTGTGGAAAGGCCAAGAGAAGGCTAATGGAGGCAACTGTTTAGTTTCATGGGAGAAAGTTCAGCATCCTATTCATTATGGTGGGTTTAGGTATCCATAATCTTGAAGTTCTGGGTTGGTCTCTTCGTATAAGGTGGCTGTGGTTACAGAAGATTGACGAGGAACGTCTTTGGGCTGGACTGCCAGTTCAGGTTCCACGCAATGCTCAGGCCTTATTTAAATTTGCTGCGTAAACCATAGTGGGCAATGGTGCTTTAACCAAGTTCGGGTCAGACCGTTGGCTCCATGGCAAGATAATAGCTGAATATGCTCCCAACCTGATTCAGATCATTCCTAAGAGAGCAGTGAAGCAACGGACTGTGGCTCAAGCTTTTCATTAGAGAAGACGGGTGTCGGACATCAAGGGGGCTCTAATAGTAGAGGTCCTAGTGAAATACCTGGAAATCTGAGACTTGGTTGATGATTTTAATCTCCAACAGGAGATCCCTGATCATCATCAGCGGTGGCTCACGGGGTATGGTTCTTATTCAAGCAAATCAGCCTATAGGACGTTTTTTTTTTTTACTGGGACAATTTTTGCACCTTGGAAGCGGGTTTGGAAATCTTGGCCGCCTCTCCATGGCAAATTCTTAATTTGGTTGGCAATTAAGGGGCGCTGTTGGACAGCTGACCACCTTGCAAAAAGAGGACTTCCTCACCTGTCTGTCTGTCCCCCATGTGATCAAGCTGATGGAACAATACGGCATATCCTGGTTTGCTTGTGTTTTTGCAAGGCAGGTTTGGACAGCTATCTTTCATGTGTTGGGCCTGCTTCCCCTTGCACCGAAGCTGAGGATTCTCGTTTTTCTAGCTCATGGTGCAAAACAATCAATGCTGTTCCAAAAGAGCTAAGAAAAGGACTGACTCAACTCATCATTCTGGATGCTTGGGAGTTGTGGAAGCATAGAAATGCTCATGTCTTTGAGGGTGCTTGTCCTTGCGTCCAAAGAGTTTTAGCTGTAGTTTCCGAAGAGTGTTTGTTGTGGTGTTGGGCTGGAGCTAAGGCTCTGCAACAGCTTCTTAGTAGTTTGCTACCTATACCTGCTTTGGCGTTTTTTGGGCAGAGGTCATCTGTTTTTTCATAGTGTGTGGTGCTAAGAGTCCTGTTTTTGGTTACTTGGGGGAAGAGCCTCTTCTCCATTGTTTTTATTCTCTTCTTAATGAAATGAGATGCAGCTCTCCTGTGTTGTTCAAGAAAAAAAGAAGTATTTGTTGTGCCATAAGTGCAAATCTTGTGTGCTCTGCATCTATTTTCCCATCATATACAGTACAGAACAATAAAATGGGCCCAATTCAGTAAACTTAACAATAAAAAATCTAGCTTCTCTGCTCAGCTTCATGTTATCTATACCTAATATTAAAGCATGACAATTTCTTTCTCTTTCCCTCACTCCCACCCCTCTTGGTTCGTCGCTCTCACTCCTATCCATCCGTCCCTCACTCCCACCCCTTCTCACTCTCCGGGATGGTAGTAGCCCCTGACCCCCTCCAACATGGTGTTGGCTACAGTTTGAGCCTGCAAAAATTTCACTAGTGTTCCACCACTTATATCGTGGCTTGGCCGCCCAAGCCCATGCACACACTGCACACACACACTACCACCAACCTACTTATGCTCTCATCCTCGCTTCACGTAAAACGGTTAACACGGGAATGGTGGTATTGACCCCAAAAGCTTTAATGCTGGTCTAACCCACCCTCAACAACCAAGGTAGAGCTAAACTACTGGCAATCTCACATCAATGTACACATGGGCCACCATGGGCCAAGTCTTACGCCTTCCATAACCTCACAACAGGTGCACACAATATCCACTCATTTAAGCCGAGTCCATTTCTCATATGGCATTAATCCTTTATTGCACATAGCATTTGTTATAGGCATTGACATTTTATTTGATCTGATTAAAATAAGGTTGAGTCAAGCCCAATTAAATACAACAAAAGATGTCTAGTTCATTTTCATTGGTATGGGTGGGCCCATGTGACCGTGCAAGAAGTTGTACATCCTGCACAACTAGTTATAAAAAGGCGTACAGTTCTGAACAAAAACCAAGTATGAAAGTATGTTTCTAAATAGAGGCAGCAGCATCGATGAAAGAAAAAAGGCCATCAGATTTTGTCTTATACTCACCACAATAGTAAGTTGTCAAAATTCGCACATCAGGTGCATATGACCGTAGCTCATTAGAGATGTTGCATATCATGTCATACTGTTCCACATTTAATGGCTGAAATGTTGGAAACAATTGTAAGATTACTGTAGGGAAATTCATCTTTAGTAGTTGAAGTGACAGAAGAGACTTTAACAACATAGTTTCCTTCAATAATCATTACACACTAGGGGAATAGAAGTGATTATGTTGGCAACTTCAATGACTTTATTATCAAACCTCTAAAGTAATGGTCAGTTAGCAGTGGCATTGCAAATACAAGCTGCCTTCACCATTAATTTTTGTGAGTGATCCATAATGATTGTTGCACGTTTCAATTGGAGCTGTGTACTTCCTTAACCATCATTTCTATTTGTATCTAAGATGACATAACAGATACTATTTTGTACAGGACTGGATGTAATTAATGGCAACAGAACACCAACAAACAGCATAGCAAATAACTTTCTTCACTGAAATTAGACAGAAACACGTAAAGCAGCATATCTTTTATTTCAGAAAAAATAAAAATATATTGAGAAATGGTATATCCTCCAATGGCTAATTGCTATCAATGATATCAGTTCCAAGATGCAATACCATAGAGTTAAGCAGGTCATGATAGGAACTGAAAGTCGATATGGGACAAGGAGGCACACTACAAGCTGAGTGAAAATTCAACTTTCTGTTGCAGGAGCATGTCCACTGGACGTGCATAACAAAACTAAAAGGAAAACCCAAGGAGTAACTCCATATCTTCAAATTGCATGTATAGTAGACATTGGAAACCATACCCATAACTGCATTAACCATTAAGTTTCTCCCTATTCCATATCTGCATGGGTGTCCCCAGAAATCAGGACATAGCAGAAAAGGTAGAATAACGCACCTCATCCCATAAATAGAAGTAAGCTTTGGACCAATGAGGCTTTGATTTTAAGATTTCAACCTCTCTCCTCAGAGAATTTTTTGCAGCATCCGTACTGTTAACAAGGAGCCAAATTAATTAAAGTAACAAACTGAATCAGATAAGATGATATAAAATTTAGAAAGATTAGAGTGATACCACGATAGGATAGGTGCGTAGGGTACAGCATATGCTGCTAATCTTGGGTCAGAGTAATATTCATTAGCCTTCGGATGATCAGCTAAAAAATAGAAGAGTAGAAAATGGCATCACATAAGTTCAATGAACCAGTATATCTTTTGTGTAAGGAAAAAAAATCCAAGCATTACCAGGCCAAGGGCATGTGTATGCTAGAATGCGCATGCTATCACCCCATCTGCAGAAAAATGGACTAATTCTATACTGGAGGAGCCACCTAAAGTGATGATCCAGTGCACTATACCATCCTTCAGTGCCATGCTCCAAACAGAATCGATCTTCAATGACAGTTTCAGATATCTAACATGTAGTCAAAGGAGAACACATCCATATGTCCATAACTCAAACATGAATTGTTAGTAGCTGCAACAAGACACTGATATGACAATTCATTCATTTCTAATATGCTGATTATGTGTTGCTGCTAAGGAGCTGATTGGTTAGGGGACGATTGGGAATGTTACCCGATTGGGAATGTTGTAGGGGATGAGGGACAGGATTTCACACCTGTTCTCACCAACAAGGAGGGTGAGACACATGCCCAGGAGAAGCGTTGGTGACTGGCATAGGGGTCAAGAGATGATGAGAACCCACTGGGAACATGGAAATACCATGTTCCTCATCCCGGCAGCACATTGTTCCGGTTTCAGAAACGTGGGAACAATCTCGTCCCCACCTTGTTGAAACCTTTCTTAAATTGCATATTTGCATTCCTTGACCCATTGACCTGGATACATCACCCCTTATCATATAGGCAAGAGTACAGCTGCCCCTATGGCACAAGACATGCCCCTGCTGCTGGTTTGGCTAGGGCAGCAGCAATCCTAACACTGCCTTTCTGTTGCTGCCAGTTCTGCTGGGCCAAGCAGGCCCATGAGGCGAAGGCCATTGCACCCAGTCCCATAACAGTTGCACAGCACAGAAATGAAAATGGAACATAGTAAAAAGGAATATTGCCAGGATACACCAAAAACAGCAGGTAAAGAAGGTGTCACTGGGAGAGTGAAATCCCAAACAGTAAGGCTTAACTTCAAGCGAACTGAAACATTGTTCATAACATCTTCGTCCATCATGTCCCCAAATCCATTATTCTCTTGACAGTCCTGGAGTGCTGGATTATCCAACACCCTCCTCAGTGCAGTAGAAGCTGATGTTAGTCTTTGTACCTAAATGTTATAGCACAATTTAGAAAAAAGAAATAACATGGTTAATCCTTAAGATTATATTATCAGAGCAGAATACCATTTCCTCTGGTGACGAGTAGTCTCTGGGTCCAGTGAGGTCAAGACAACTTCTTAATTCTCTATATAGTCTGTACTTTTCAGATTTTGGTAGAGATTCTGTTCTGGAACTGCTACCAGAAATTAGGTCAGTATAAAATTATCACCTAGAAATCAAAGCTAATGTCAACTGGACATTTGTGTCCACATGCAAGTATCATATTGTGACACTTAAATTTGGGACTCTTGTTCAAGTGCAGTGTGAAACAATTTATTTACAGTAACATGATTGTTTCATACTTGACCTGAATCCTTCCAGATTTTTTTAAAGGTAGCAAGGTATATAAGCAGGTAAACTTACAAGGTTACTCAAGATTCTGAATTTGACATCTCAAGTAACAAATTTCAATAAAAGCATATCACTTAATGAATAATCATTCCACCACAGTATATCCGATATATTCATATAGATGTGTTTAATGGCATCTCTTTTCTAACATACATGTGAACACTTGGGCCAGTATTATAAGAATTAGTTTTTCTACCGAAGCATGCCAAATAAGATGGATTTGTTCAGTGCTCATTTTCTGTAAGACTAAAGGCATTTTTTTTTACATCCAAGACAACAGGATGGAAATGAGAAAGGAAAGGCTTACTCTAATTCTGTCTTAACTGCAGTAATGAATATTTCACCCTCATATAAACCAGGCGGTTGCCCACATGGAACATTTAATGATACCCAAACTGCAGCTGTCTCCCTGCACAAGGGAAAGTCAAATCTACATATTAATAAGACTAAAATGAAGATACAAGTCAGCTTCCCAAAGCACAGAAACAGTACCCTGGTTGAAGATTTATTTGAGGACTGAGTGGATCAATAGGAACAAGAGCATCTGGTACACCTAAGATAGGCACCACACGTCGCAAAGTTATGGACTGACCAACGACTAACCTGGTACAACACTGTTATAATCATCGGAATAGAACTGTGCGAATGCTGGTCTTCCCTAATAAAAGTTGTTCTAAATTTGAAACAAACAAACCTGTCTCCTGAGGAGGAGCAGAGATCGGTGCACTGTATCTGCACAGACCCTGCAATACCTGAAGTTGCCCATGAAACCTTTGGGCGTAAAGCAATTTGAAAACTTTCCCTTTCATTTCTTGCTGCCAAAAGGTTGACCTAGAAGATAATATAAAGTTAGGAAATTTTGGCAAGTAACATGATCAAATAACAATAAGTTAAACCATGA
The DNA here is from genome assembly GCA_015844335.1 of Chrysopogon serrulatus. NCBI lineage: Eukaryota > Viridiplantae > Streptophyta > Magnoliopsida > Poales > Poaceae > Chrysopogon > Chrysopogon serrulatus. The sequence continues at coordinate 46,863 of JADLZL010001486.1, forward strand.
CTGAAAGCACAACGAATCTGATCACAGTTGAAAAATACAATACCAAATTTAAAAGAACAAGGAACAGATGTCTTTTGTGTGTGTGTGTGTGTGTGTTGTGGGGAGGTTCTTTTAATCCCCAGTGTATTCCCTTCTTTCTTAATGGAATAATGCACAATTCTCTTGGGTGTTTGAGAAATGAGAAAGAAAACACTCCATATATCAGGGAAACAATTGAACAGTATAACATATTAGTGACATGCTGAAGCAAGAAACCAGTGCCACCAAAATGTAATCCAACTTACTTTCTCTAGAGGTCGAGGCGCTTCTTGCTGGCTAACATTTGCTGTGCTGGGCATATACCAGACATGCAAAAGATCTTCTGAGTGTACTTTTGTAGGATCAATCACACCAGCGCCAAGATTTGTACCCCGCAAGCCTCCATCCACCCATCCATAGCTAGTCCCTCCTCCAGCTACACCTTCAACAGGCGGTACTGAAACATTTTGTGTCTTTCCTCCTGTGATGACAAAAAGGAGAATGATATACAGTCAAAGACTAAAGTGGGATTTAAGCAACAAGGTTAATATATCTAATGTATGTCAATCAAAATCTAAAAATAACATGAAGTTTCTCATTGTTAGAAAGAAAGCTATTGCTTATCATGAACCAGAGATTATGGTATGTAAAAGGTTTTTGGCCAATGATATACTGTGCAACAAAATGAAAACTGTCAGTATAAGAGGCTGCAATGCACTTGACTTTGAAAGAAATGAAACAATGTTGAGCCCCATGGATAAAGGAATGTGCAAGCTATGCACACTATGTCATCATGCACATCTCTCTGAACAGTATGGTCACAGTTCGTGTGCTTAGCTCAACTAATACATGTTTCCCATCACAACTTGGTATGCAAACTCGTACCCTCTGATACAATATAATTTGGAAAGCATCTATTGTAAACCAATGACTTGATGCCTCCCCTTCCTGTACTCTAAATAAACTCATCCAAAGTCTGATGTACTGAGATATCAAGATATCACCAAGATATTTCTCCATCTAAGTATGATATAGATATGGGTGTGTGTACATTCATTAATGGGTCTTGGGTAGAACAAGGGAATGAGTCCGAGGTTAGTCAGATATGAGTAAAATCTTTGAGCCTGCAAAGAAATGGTGCATCTCAAGCTAATTAGCCATTCAGAGCCTGTGTGGATATAATGCTCCTCGAGCTAGTTAGCCATTCAGCCTCACCATTTTATTGCTTCACTACCATCCCCAAACCTTTTTGGCTTGATCCATTGAAGCATTCACAGTTAAGCCAAACTGATAGCATGGCTTTGGCCTCCAAGGAACAATGACATAAAATACACGATGACACACTTTTATGCTCACGACTGATTGTACTGAGTTACCAGGTTGCCAATGGCCCCAGTGAATGACATTACGAGCTTGACCATCCCCATCAAAGTTATGTTCACATTACGCCATCAAGCTCAGATCAAATCAAATATCAGCAAGTGCCGTCCAATGGAAGAAGGTTAATAACCTATGCAGTGTTTATCTACACAAGCAACAAGCAAACGCGAGCAAGCGCGCCACATCGGTCTCCACATACGGCACACCGCGAGCTCATCTGGAGGACGCTGCAATTCAGCGCCCGCCGACCAGCGCTACACGCAGAGTAAGTGAAGCAAATATGGACAATCCGGGACCGGGAGCATCAAACGGAGCCCCAGTCGCGCGGTCGAGCTGTCCCGGGGAGCAACCCAGTTGGACCAAACGGCGAAGGAAGGAGAGGAGGAGGATCAAGGGATCAATGGGTGTACCTGCGGCGGAGTTGGAATCGGTTGAGTCCATTACGGCGCCGGCGGAAGGACGACGGATCCGGAAGCGCAGCGGCGGTGCCGCGGTGGCGCACAGTGAGTTGGGAGCGGTGCGGGGAAGGGGGGAAGGAGGAGTGGAAGGAGCAGTTGCTGTGTGCTATCGAGACCCCAGACCTCTCACGGAACCGGAGGCGGGGAGAGGGGCAACCGGCAGACGCAGCCGGGGACCCCCGACCTTACCGACGGTGGCGTGGCGGCCTGGCGGGGATCAATGATCACTCCTGGTGACTAGCTGTCGTGCTGCGGTGGTGCGGCGTGGAGGTGGGCTGCTGCCTGGTGGCACCCCCTGCGTCCGCTCGACAGGGGTTGCGGGGAGAAACCGGAGGAGAGCAATAAACGAAGGGGAGGATTGAAGAGGAACCGCGGACGTGAGGCCCGCTCCAGAAAGCTCCTCGGTTCGAGGCTTTTTTTTGCCTTGCAAAACGCGACACGCATACTTCCTCCCGTCCGTGAGCCCGTGACAAGGCACGGTACGTGCGGGCTGCGCCGGCCGTGCCGGTGGCCGCCTGGCCGGTGGTTAACGGAGGGCAGACGAGCGCCTCACAAAAGCAAGCAAGGCAAAACACGCCACTTGACACATGGGTCACACATCACACGGACACCTGCCCAAGTCCGGTGTGATTTTATAAACATATAGGCACAAGGCAGCTCAAATACTTGCCAAAAGCGTTGCCTTTTCAGTCCAAGAACAGCCCGCTCGATACCTACCTTTGAACTGACCTCACGCATCCTGGACAAATCTAGCAAAAGTTTGGCACAAATTTAAACAAACCGGGTGAATTTTAATAGGACACATTGAGTTGCATAGTCACCTACATCAGCTAACAGACGGTCCATCGCACACACCACGCCACGCCTTGTCAGGGTAACAGCAACCTAAACAAGCAAGACGCGCCAGAACACACGACACAGTACATACTAACTCAGACACCTTGCAAGAATGTTCATCTAGGATTGCATCGCGTCCTCTCCATCTGCTTCCCCCGGCACTTCGTTGAACATGTACTGGCTCTGGTATTCCATCAGGTACTGCGTCGACCGCTTCACGTCCAGGAACAGCTGGTACACCCGGCTAATGTCATCCATCTCGACAACCTTTCCCTTGCGCCTCTGGCAGGCTAGTGCGGCGGATGTGATAAGGTTGATGGCGTACCGCAGCGAGGTCTCCACGCCAATCTTGGTGAGCAGGACCTTGGCGTCCGCGGACATCTCCACATCCTCCTCATCGCACCGGATATCCAGGATCTTCCGGATCTCCTCCTCTGTGTAGGGCTGCGTCGTGATGATCAGTAACCGGTCAAGGAAGTCTGGCGGGATTCCATGCGGCGAGCGGTAGTTTGTTCCACGGATGGATGTGATCCCTCGGTTTGTTGCGATCACTAGGATCGGGGCCATGTCATTTTCCAATGCGCGGTTGAGGAAGGAGAAGCACTCAATGTCCAGCATGTGGACTTCATCGATGAACAGAACACCAGGGACAATCTCAGCTTTCCCTTCCTCTCTCCACTCTGCAACTTTTGTGTCAATCTGCTCCCGAACCTCTGCACGAATTTCACCAGTGTCGCCAGTGAACAATGCAAGAAAACCCTGTGTCCTGGACAGAACATAACAATACAAATGAGTTGATTGAGGCAATTTTGAATTTCACACTACAGATTAATTGACATATGAAACCCAGTGAACATTTGTATCATGCATTTCAAGACAAAATGAGACACAGCATACCAGAAAGGACTGATAAATTCGTAAAAGGGAATGAAAAGAGTTAATGCAATTTCATACAATCCGTATCTTCTAGAGCTCTAGTACATTCATAGGTTAGCAAAATTGTTCAGTTTTAGATGCTTAAGGATATCTGTATGTTATATTATGACAAGATATCCTCCAAGATCAGCTTTAAGAAGAGTCCAAACCCTTATGTATGTACACATAATAATAACTTCTACTCTGGCATTGAATAAATCAGAAACGTGTATCAGTAGAACTACTCATTTTCATGGGACTATGTTCTCTGCTTTGCACACCCCTGAAACAAATTGATAGAAAACAAGACCATGCAGATCCTTTCTTTGAACAGAGTTACAAAAGACAGTTGGATGGCACAGCACATTGGAATAGTAGGATGGAACAATTAGCACCAACAGAGGGCTGTTTTGATGCAAAGAATAACAATACCATGACAGCATCAATACATAATGAGAAAATATTTACTACATTGGTGAAATAACATTTTGCCCATAGGCTTACTTTGGTCCTCCAAGTGCAAAAGGCCCAATTTGGTTCCCCCAACTTATATAATTGTGACCAAATTAGCCAATACTGTCACTAGGGATGAAAACGAAAATGATAATTTTCGATTTTTCGACAATCGTTTTCGAGTTTTTCCCGATTTTCAGGTCAAAATGGAAATGATAATGGTAACCGAAAAAACAGAAATGATAATGATAAAATTAAATGAAAACAAAAGTGAAAATGATTTTATCCTCTTCCAATCGTTTTCGATGATTTCCGTATTTAGCCGGTAATTTATTGTCGGTAGTTACCGATTCAAAGGCTTTAAATCCTAATTTATCTGTAGAATTGTTGATTTGCACACAATCTACACTGCACCCGCAAGCGCATGTTTTATGGAAAGAAATTGTGACTTTATTTATGTCATTTGAGATAGGTCGAGTTATATGGCTCTTTTCATGTTACGCGATTTAATGTGTTTATCGTTTTTTAGGATATCGTTCTCATGAATTTCGATCGTTATTGATGTATTCTCCGATCGACTATTATCATTTTCGAAATTACCGAAATATCGATACCGTATTCGTTTCCGACAATATCGTATCGATTTCATTTTCGAGAAAGAAAATTGAAAATAAAAGTGATTTGGCCTCCTATCGATCGTTTTCATCCCTAACTGTCACCACTACTTGAACTGGAGTATTAAAACCTCAGCACTGTCACACATACATGAAAATATAATAGAGTTTCTAAATTTATTTAGTTATACCAAATGTTTCCTATTCACTTTTAAAGAAATAGCATGTCAACAGTATGTGATTAGCCGTACGTTGCTGCACAAACCTTTTAGAATTTGAAATATAAGTTCAATAAAAACTTCAACCATGGATAAGCATATAGGTCAAATGATCTTTTTTTCAGTGGACATACGCATAATTATTGTCAGGTATACAACAAAAGTTTAACAAGCAAGATAACATAGTTTTACATTTTCTAATGGAAGAGAAGTGAGAACTCAACTATAAACAGGTTTGAGATGACAATTGTTCATAAACCTTATAAAGCTCCCTTTGCATAATTGCATAGATTTTCTTTTTCTAGGAATACAATGAAACTTTTTCAGCTAAAAATGAACCATCACTTGCATTCAGCATAACCCAGGTAGCGGCAAGTTAATTTATATTATCATTGTTTGTAAATATCAAATACTTGCTATGGTATTGTTATTGGAGTGTGATTTGTTGTTCTAGTCTTGCAATTTGCAGGACCAGCTTCCCATTAACATCACTCAATACTACATTAACACATTGTGAATGCTGAATGTTCACAGTCGATTCCTTGTCAGAACTGCTAAATAAAGGTTACAAAAACTTAACTGCATCCCATGTGAAAAAAAAAAATCATAGGAGAGAGGTGTGAGGGTACCTGCTATTGATGACATCAATCTCATGTAAGGTAACACAGTGCACGACCTCCTTGCGCTTCTGAAGCTCACCATCAGGACACTTGACAAACTTGGTGTGAGCGCCAACGGCATCATAATCCCGCGACCTCCCAATGGAGCGGCCAAGCTTGGTGACCTTCCCGGAGGCCTTGTCAAGAGCAATCACATCCCCGCTCTGCACCTTCTCCTTCCCAAGAGCCTCAATCATCTTTCCTCCGAGCTCGTACACCGTCTCCATGTCCGTGGTCTTCAGCGTGAGCCGCCCTGACTTACCTACCGCAGTTGCACCGGAAGGGGCAGCCGAGCTGCCGCCAGCGCCAGAGGCCGACAAAGGGCGGTCGATTGAGATCTCCACGACCTCGCCTTCAATGATCTCCGCCTCCTCCTTGATGCGGACGCCGATGGCGCGGCGGAAGGCCTGCGTGAGCGCCTCCGTCTTGGAGAGGTCGAGCGAGAAGAGCTCTGAGGCAGCGACGGAGGCGAAGGGCGTCTCCGCGCCAAGCGACTTGGCGATGCCCATGGCGAGCGCGGTCTTGCCGGTGCCGGGCTGGCCCGCAAGGAGCACAGCGCGGCCGGCGATCTTGCCCTGGCGAATGAGCTGGAGTATGAGCCCAGCCGCGCGGCGCGCGGGGAGCTGCCCGACCATGCCCTCCGAGGCATCGCGCGCCTCCATGGAGGAATCCAGCCCTAGCCCCCGGATGTGGGAGTGCGCGCCGATACGCTCGATCCGCGTCAGGTCCCGGCTCTCTGACAGCCGCTTGAGCTCCGCCATGGTGACCACTTGCCGGGACGCCGCCGCCGCTGGTTCGCTGCTTCGACTTTGGCCGCCGGCGCCGGGGTTGAGGGGGCTGGGGGAGGTGAGATTGAGGTTTAGGTTTAGAAGCGGGGAACGAGCCAGGGTTTTGTCAGTGGAGCAAGCTAGAATGCTGTAGGCGAAGACGGCTGGTGGGCCTCGAAGAAACAAAGTGCGTGGTCATATGGGCCAAAACAATTTGGGCTACAATGTGTTTTGGGTAGTAAACGCCTCTGCTACCAGCACTATGGATGGGGCGGATTCGAGTTCGGCCCAACTAGTGGCCTACAAAGCTTATCTAATGAACAAATATTATTAGTTTTATTTTTACTTATGAAATGTCCTCTCTTTCGTTCAAGGAATTAGGTACGAAAACATTGAATCTTTCAGTGCCTGCTACTTTTATGTTAAAAAAGTTGTTCGATGCCCAGCTAGTCCATAAAAGACGACTTTGTTGTCTAGTAAGTTGGCATTTAGCACTACTTACCGTGCTACTAATGGTCCACTTCTATCTTTAGGCCGGACTAAGTGGTTGTCATTTACTCTTCTATGTTCACCATCAAACTTTCCGGTGCCGTCCTGTGTTATCTTAGGACGCCATTTCCTAAACACATACGGAAACACTTCATCGAATTAAAAACCAAGCGCTTCCAACTCCAGCAGCGCAGTACGAAAACAACAGTATAAGTACTCGAGCATTGCTCGTACATGTACATACACACACTCCACTCGTCGGAAGTCGGAACCATCTCGCACGAAAAGAAACACTAGTACGGTACTACCCACCTCTAGCGTATACGAGGTGTACTTTGCTTATTTTTTTCTTTATATATATATATATATATTTAGCAAAAAAATATACTACTAATTATACGCCCCGGTTTTTTTTTTTTTTTTTTGCGGTAGCCGGTAGATGACGGTACCTCGCTCATGGCCGTGGCAGGGCGGCAGCAGGCCATGCCTCCGCCATGGCCAGCCAATCAATCTCAGCACCCCCGTCGCCGTCAGAGTTTTTGCGCACGTCCATGCGCTTCCAAGATTCGGCACGGGACGAGACAAACCGGTGGCTTGTTGGCACTCCGCACCCACCGTTCTGGGCCCTTCCCCCCCCACGGGAACATGGATGCCGTCGCCGACTCTCGAGCCACCAACGGTCACGGTCGTGGGGACCTGGCGCTGTCCATCACCGTCCGCCTCCGCTCCCGGCTCCGGCTTAAACTAATCCGGCCGTGGCATCATCTCCTGTCGGTGCCGAGGAACTTGTCCACCACACCGCGCGAGCCGCCCGATAGAGAGGGACGGGGACGGCATCGCCAATCACGGCGGCAGCAGCGGCAACGTCGCGCTCTGACGACGAATCGCGTCTCAGCACCGGCTATAACGTCTCAACGGCCTCTGGCCCTCTCTGCTCGCCATCAGAGACGTGCGGCTCTGTATTTTTGGTCAAGAAAAGAAGTTTCTATATAGTTTTGTTTTTAAATTTTAATCGCCCAATGGTACCATTTGCTACATTTTGCTTCGACACCGCGAGCAGAGCTTTGCTAATTGTACTTTCTTATAACCAGAGATCCTCCATGAGCTGGACGTACTAGTATGCCTTAACCTCTGCACCATGGATCCGTGTACACCCCCGACCCGCGCATGTGAGGTTCGCTCGGAGCGTGTGCTCTGCCAAGTCAAATGAACTGCCTCCTGTGCCACGTGGAGCAGTCCCCAGAAAGATCCGGTCAAAAGGCACACGGTGGCGGCGAGACACGAGACTGGTGACTTGTTCCCGGCCCGACCAACCCCAGAAAGGCAGAAACTGGAGGAGGAACGGCCGAGCTGCGAGCTGGCCGGCTCGGTGCCGGTTCAATGGTCCAGTGTGGCCTGTGGCCTAACTAACAATCAATCATCGGCGATTGAAAGGAAAACCTGGCGAATCGAAGCGAAACTCTGCTTCAGCGGTCAGCGCAGGCAAACAGTAACACGGGCAGCTGGGCCTGGGATTCAATCATCGAGAGTGGCGATCAGATCATTCACTGTGGATATTCTCAACTTCATGCTGACGGTGATGTTTGGAGTTTGGACGCTCCATCTTCCATGGTTCTGAATTCTGATCCGGTGACGGATCCTTTTCAGGGTCTTCACCCTAGGAATTGACATGCAGGGTTATTTTAGTGGCCACCAAATTCTCAGAAGTCAAGAACCCAGCTTATAATACAGATTGCTAGCTTTGGTTGGCTGAGTTCCATAAAAAAAAAAAAACTGGGGTTGGTCGAGTTCCAGAAAATAGCATTTGGGTGGTAATTAAACGGAGCATCCAATAATCGGCCTCGAGAAACTTGAAGCATGACTTTACTCATTGGTCTTTGCACAAGGGTATGGTGGATCTCGAGGCCTTGGGTACGCAGTAGACCGTCAGCAGTAGCAGTATATACTAGTGGAGGACATCGTACCACAAACTGCGAATCTGCCGGGCAGTTTTATACGGTGGCCGACATGCCAAGCAAAGTCTCGCGTTCCGGAACCCTTCCTTGTTGGCCCAGGGAAGAAGCTCCTTCCACTTCCAGGGCTTTTTAGGCCCTGTTTGGTTCCATTTGAGAAGGGACTACTGACTATTTAGTAGTTTTAAGTAGTCTCAAATAAACTAAACACAGAGGCTATTGTCTATTTAGTAGATAAGAAAAAAATAGCCCTTTAGAGGTGGTTTTTGGGGGCTACTAGATTAAAATTACAGCTTATGCCCCTCTCTCTTTAGCTAGATTAATGGTTAGTAGCCCTCTAGTAGCCTCTTAAACCAAATATGATCAACTGATTACTAAATAGTTTCTATAGTGATACTACTAAATAGCTCCTTTAACCAAACAGGGCCTTAGTCACAAGCATCTGGCGCAACAGCGGTAGCGTGTTGGTCCTTCTCAAGAACTGGAAAAAAAAAAAAACAGCGGTAGCGTGTCGCAATTCGCGCAGCCACACGCTGCGGAGATTCATGGAACGGCCGAGTGGCCGACGCCGACGATCTGGTGACCAAGCAAGAGGCGCGAGGCGTGCAGTGATTGATACGTGCAGTAACTCCACAGGAAGTGAGACTGGTCGCGAGTGCCCAGCGTCCAAACTTTTGAACCGGCACACGCTGCGGTGCCGGTGCCCGGTGCCTGCCGTTTGCAGAAAAAAATCCTGCGCGTCGACGCGCAAAAGGGGCGGAAGCTGCAGGGAAAAAAAGCGTCATGCGGCGCGGCCGGGCCCCAGATCCAGTCCAGGCATCCAAAATTTTCCAACCGAGCCGCGGCCCCCCTTCGCCCGCTTGTCGTCGCCGCGCCCGCGCTGGCGCCCTCCCTCCCTCCCTCCCCGCGTCAAGCCGTCGTCGTCTCCTCTCCTCACCCGCGAGGCCGCGAGTTTTTTCACCGCTGGCCCTCGTGCCCGTTGACGTTTCTGGTTCCAGCCCCGAATTCGAAAGCCCCCCTCCCCATTCTCCCTTCCTTGCCTAGGCGGCAACGCCCCCGTGCTTTATAACCGAGAGCGGCCCCTCCCGCGTGAGGCAACCGAGACGGGACGAGACCAGCACGCGGCCAGCCCATCCGAACCCTGCCTCCTCCGCCGGGTTCGCGTGAGGTTGCGTGCTGCTGCTGGGAGGAGGAGGAGGAGGAAGAGGCGGCGGCGGCGCCATGGAGGCGGAGAAGAAGACGCCCGCGGTGTCCGATGTGGGCGCGTGGGCGATGAACGTCGTCAGCTCCGTCAGTCTCATCATGGCCAACAAGCAGCTCATGTCCTCCTCCGGCTACGCCTTCGCCTTCGGTACCCTACGCCTCCTCCTCTTCTCCTCGTCTCTCGTCCGAGCGGATCTGGAATCCGGATCCGCCACCCCCGCCTGGGGGAATTCGCGGATCTGGCGGGGCGTCTGATTGTTCGTTTTTTTTGTCGCTGCTCGTGAATGAATGCGCGCAGCCACCACGCTGACCGGGTTTCACTTCACGGTCACGGCGCTCGTCGGCTGGATCTCCAACGCCACCGGCTACTCCGTCTCCAAGCACGTCCCGCTCTGGGAGCTCGTCTGGTTCTCGCTCGTCGCCAACACCTCCATCACAGGGATGAACCTCAGCCTCATGCTCAACTCCGTCGGCTTCTACCAGGTACACCTTGCTCTGGCACTGGCAGGCCTGCTCCGGTCATTTATTTGGCTTGGGTTGCGTGTGTGGCTGAAGTTGAGCGTCTGCAGATCTCCAAATTGAGCATGATTCCCGTGGTCTGCCTGATGGAATGGGTGCTGAACAGCAAGCACTACACCACTAAGGTCATATCGGCAGTGATTGTCGTGGCCGCCGGTGTGGGGATTTGCACGGTCACGGATGTCGAGGTCAATGCCAAGGGATTCATCTGCGCTTGCGTCGCAGTGTTTTGCACGTCGCTTCAACAGATTGTGAGTTTTTTTCCCTTTTCATTCACCAGTCTTCTTGGTAGACCTTTTGCGTTGTGTATTCCCATTATGATATGGAGAATTCTAATTTTGACCGCCATAATGCTATTCTGCAATTTGCAACGAGATTTTGTTATGTGACTATGAATTTGAGCTGTCAACCTTATTTAAACCGATATGGACAATAATAATGAAATATTTTGAAATTGATTAGGTGTTATTCAGCCTATTGGGTTCCTTCCCTTTCTGAACAGAGGGAGAGGGGAAGGGATGCCACTTAGGTTTGAGATTTCCCCTCATAAGTTGTTTTGTTGCAAATGCCCATCACTAAGCTTTGTTGCAAAACCACCCATTATGCACACACTTGGCTGATTATGCCAATGTAGTGCCATGACAGTCCAAGGTAACCGAGTGAAGTTTGTTCAAGTGCTTGGATTAGACTTATTATCATGTTGCAGTGCTCCTATTTTTTTTCAAATAGCAAGACTTAGTTTGTCATGTTTATGCTCTCATCAGGATTCTTTTGCTGCAACCCCTGAAAAGTGTTAGGATTATACTCTAATGATTACATTGTCAGTTCCAAATTGATAAAAAAAACAGGTTGAATAAGTTAAGTCTTTAAGTGTATGTGCAATGAACCAAAACTTTGCAACTCAGATCTGAAATACAATAATACAGATCAATGGTAAAAGGTACTAAAAGATCATCAGTAGATATGTAATGATGTGTCATGATTTGTCAATTTGTATACTACATTATAAGATGCACATTCACAGTTCTCTTCAATCTTCATAGATACTTTAGTTCTCTTGTCTGTACAAATTTATTTGCTTGTTATGTATCCTTCAGTTCAAACTACCTGCAATCAATTTGAAGCAATTTTGCCATTTTACATTCTTCTTGTTTGATCCGCAAAAATGTGGTCAGTATTGAATATCGTCTGTACTGACAAAAATATCGTCTTTGAAGTTTGTGTTTATTAACAAAAATGTGGTCTTTGAAGTTTCTGGAAATTTTCTGAACTTTAGTAATGCTTCTAAGTTGTACATGAGCAGTCGAATATTGTCAGTATTGAATATCGAAAAGGATTTTTATTAGAAGTTATTTTCTACAACAATACTTTTGTCTCACAGTAATGCTTATGCAATTTACTAAGTTCTACTACACTCTGAGGTGAGCTGATGGTGTGTTTCCTCTTCCCAGACAATTGGCTCCTTTCAGAAGAAGTACAACATTGGATCATTTGAGCTGCTGAGCAAAACCGCACCAATTCAGGCTCTTTCACTTATTATACTGGGCCCCTTTGTGGACTACTACCTAAATGGACGGTCATTGTTGAACTACCCTTTTTCAGGAGGGGCAACGGTAAGTTATCCCGTCACAATTCTCAGTTCTTGAGAGCATTATTTTCTTTATGACCGCTACTTTTCCTAAGTTATCTATCTTTTACTTTAAATTCATTGGTAATTCTCATCTCTTTAACTTACTCCCTCCGTCCCAAAATAACTGTCGCTTTCGCTTCCCGAGAAATAAATGCCGGCAATTTTTATAAATAATAAACATTATCGATTAGTATCATAATTAGTATCATCGGAAAGATCTTTGAATCTAGTTTTTTAACAAAATTATTCGGAGATATAAATATTGCACATATTTTCTATAAATCGAGCCAAACTTGTGGCACGAAAATCGAAAACGACAATTATTCCGGGACAGAGTAGTATATGCTTAACTCTATCATGTTTGCCATTCTAGTGTAGTGAAAAAAACCCAGCCAGTAGTAAATTCATGTTGCTGGCCCATATAAGACAACTTATTCTGACATGGAATGGAGCTGCCAAAACAGTTATTTTCTTTTTTTTTTTTCCTTTTCCTATATGGTTTTGTACTGTGATCTTGATTGCCAAATATTACTAGCGGTTGATTGCAGCCACAAATGAAGTTTGCTCATGTTTCTATATGCACTACTCATTATGTAATCTTTGTACTAGTTAGATACCGGGGAGGTGGGGACTACTGTGCTTGTGATCTAACAAGCTTCCCTTTTAATCATTTTGCAGTTCTTCATACTGCTTTCCTGCTCCCTGGCTGTCTTCTGCAACATGAGCCAATACCTCTGCATCGGCCGGTTCTCAGCGACCTCATTCCAGGTCCTGGGCCACATGAAGACCGTGTGCGTGCTGATCCTCGGCTGGGTCCTGTTTGACTCGGCCCTCACCGTGAAGAACATCCTCGGGATGCTGCTTGCCGTGATGGGCATGGTGGTCTACAGCTGGGCTGTGGAAGCGGAGAAGAAGGCGGTGGCCCCGATCCCCCGGAACAAGAGCGACATGCTCGACGGCGAGGACGTACCCCTCAAGGCCAGGGTGAGCGGTGTGCCCGCGGTCGACCTCGAGGACGGCGAGATGAAGAGCTAGCTGCTGCCGCCGCCGCCGCTGCTGATTCGTTCATTCTTCTTGTTCTTTTGTAACGGGGCGCGCGCGTGCTCTCGCTCGCTCGATCCAAAGTTGCTTGTTCGTCAGTCCTCAGCTATCGACACTACACTGTTAATTTTGGCCCCTTGTTGGGGGGAGTCCGTTTGTAGATGACGACGACCACCCCCGGTTTCGACGTAGATGAAACACATACTGGCAGATTGTTAGGATTTTTCAGGCGGGGAGGTGGAGCCATTCATTGTCAATTCCGTGGTGGCATGTTGTTATAGATGGTGACAAGACATATAATGGAAATACAGGTGTTTCTCCGTGGTAGATTGATAGGATCCAGCCGGCGATGCATTTCTTGTTTTGAGGTTTCGCTGTCGGGTTCTGGTTGCTGGGACTGTGGGACTGTGAATTGTTTCATTCAGGCCTAGCACATCGCCACGGGAATCATGGGTTTCGTGATTTCGTCGGAGATAGTTGCCTCTTGCGGTCTTGCCTGTCCCACATGGGATGGGACGTGAGTGGGAGGGATTGGTCATGCCGGTGGCACGTGGCGCGATTGGCTTGCGACGAGCGGGCACCGGCCGGCGAGGAAAGCCGGGGCCGATCACATGGACTCCACTCACTCATGTTACTCGCTTGTTTGTTACTTTGTTCCACTTCCCAGGAGCACGATATTTGCCAAACTAGGGTTAAGCTGAATCTGTTAAGCTTTCTGGCAAAGGACGGATGGGTTCTTTCTTAGCTTTTATTTATTGGACTGGAATTTCGGAAGGAGGCCTCGATGTTGCATCGTTGTTTCCCAGATTGAAGGCAACGTGAGGACTCATGTGGGTTAGTACAGTGGGTACTACTAGCTTCATCCGGAAGATGCAGATGCTTTGTGCAGATCAACTCCTGGAGTTCTTGGTTGAGCTATGTTTGCATCTTGATTCTTAACCCATGTGGTAAGCGATAGACGATTTTAGAGGGATCACGCTGTCGGAAGAATATGAGATTGATAATATTCTTGATGAGCTGATTCCTCAAAAAATATTCTTGACGAGTTAATTATACTTCATGTTCGATAATAATATACTTACCTTTGAACAAGACATGGTCTCTAATGCGATCAACTATTTTCATTTATTTGGCTTTGTTTGCTTCAAAGACACCCTGATGTTGAGAGCGATGGGGAAATTAGGGAATTGGAGGCTTATAGTAGGTAAAATAATTGCAACTACTAGGGGTTATATTGGATTTTAGGGCGTATGGTGTTCCTGTTAATAGGATGTTTGTTGTTGATAACCTCTCATAGAGAAGGCATAAAATATTAAGAGTTAAATGCACCCGAGGTCCATTAACTGGTGAGCAAGTTTCAGTTAGGTCCATCAACTTAGAAAATGGTTTTTTTTGTCCATCAACTTGTAAGCATATTTCAGTTAAGTCCATCAACTTATAAGTTAGGTCTATTAACTTAGAAAGTGACTTTTTAGGTCCATAAATTTTATATGACGTACCATTTAGGTCCATATCCCTCCACGTGGACCTCTTGCGCTAACGTAGCCTGCTAATTTGTCTATCTAAAACACCTGTTGACCGTTTATTTCGTCAAACACGTTGTGAGCGAACGAGCAAACGTCGCCTCCGCCAATGTGGGCGCATGAGCGAGCCGTTGTGAGCACGCGTAGCAGGCGAGCGGTGTCACGGCCACGAGGAAGCGCGAGTAGGCTGCCTCGGTTGTGCCAGCGAGCACTGCCCCCCCACGCCCACGACCACGAGGCGCCCGGCGAGCCCCGCCACCGCCAAGGCCACACGGGCCATAGCCACGAGGGCTGGTGGGTGGTCGTGCGCCGTCCTGTGCTCAGAGTTCACGACAAACACAAGCACCAAGAACACTTGCGCACTCATGTGCATAGGATGACCCGTGTGGCCACGGCGGCGCATGTCTGTGTGACCGTGGCGGTCTGCTTGTACGTCGTCGGGACCGTGGTGGCAACAACGCTCGCCTACGTGGCCACATCAGGCCTGCACACCCATCTGGCCGCGGTGGCTGCGGCTCGTTCTTGCACTTATATCGGTGGAGGTGGTGCCTGCTCATGTGACCATAAGGTATTTGTTCCACTTTCCAGGAACACGATATTTGCTTAACAAACCAGGGTTAAGCTTTCTGCAAAGGACGGGCGGGTTCTTTCTTGGCTTTATTTATTGGACTGGAATTTCGGAAGGAGGCCTCGATGTTGCATCGTTGTTTCCCAGATTGAAGGCAACGTGAGGACTCATGCGGGTTAGTGGGTGCTGGCTTCATCCGGAAGATGCAGATGCTTTGTGCAGATCAACTCCTGGAGTTCTTGGTTGAGCTATGTTTGCATCTTGATTCTTGACCCATGTGGTAAGCGATAGATGATTTTAGAGGGATCATGCTGTCGGAAGAATAAGAGATTGATAATATTCTTGATGAGCTGATTCCTCAAAAAATATTCATGACGAGCTAATTATACTTCATGTTCGATAATATACTTACCTTTGAACAAGACATGGTCTCTGATGCGATCAACCATTTTCATTAGCATAAGTATTGTTTGCCTCAAAGACACCCTGATGTTGAGGGCGATGGGGAAATTAGGGAATTGGATGCTTAATGGCTTATAGTAGGTAAAATAATTACAACTACTAGGGGTTATATTGGATTTTAGGGCGTATGGTGTTCCTGTTAATAGGATGTTTGTTGTTGATAACTTCTTAGAGAAGGCACAAAATATCAATGCACAGTAAGAACAAATGTACTCCCTCCATATAGGAAAAGGAAGTTATTTTGGATAAAGTTTGGGTCAAACATTGAGAACATAAATCATAAATAACTTTTAAGTTATTAGGTTTGAAAATATGAAAACCACATGAATAGATTTATCTTAAAAAAATACTTTTATACTAGGTAGCGTGCCCGTGCATTGCTACGGACAATAAAATTTTTGTAATAAAAATATACGGATCGCACGATAACATACATACCAATATTATAAAATTAAATATTAATGTTAGAATGACATCTAATTTAAAAGGCAAAGTTCATAAAGTTATGACTTTGCTAGGTGGTGTTTCCTTGAACAATAAATTACCTGTCAGCAATATTTTTTTTGCTATCCTTTTTTTTTTTCCAAATGCAATTATACTTTTGCATCTTCTATCTCTCTTCAAAGAGTAACCTGTGTGTGAGCAAAAAAATTATAAATAATTAGGATGCAAGCAAGATATTACATAAATATTTCAATCTGCAATCCATACATATGCAATTGTTTTTTTTTTGGACAACATACATATGCAATTGTTGAATCTCCCTGCTCCCAATCAGGATCTCTCTCATATAAGAGAAACAAATTTCCAAAATGGAAATAAATGGTTGACCTTCGGTACTCAGGTATTTATCTCAATTTCTAGAAACAAAAACTGTTTCTATCCATATATCTAATTGATTGGGTGTTAATGCTATATGCTGTCTGACACAAGATATAGATATAGAAACCGTGCGTTCTTAGTTGTTCCCATCTCACTAAGCATCTCTCAGACCCGATTCATTTCATGAACATGAAAATCTGTACGTATTGAACTAAAACAGGTTGAACCAAAGAACAGATGTCCTTCAAATCAAATCATTATAGAGAGCAAATAAATCTATCGCGAACTAAAAACCCAACAGCCAGATTTATAGATCAACAGTAAGTTAGTAATGCCTACGACAAACACGCCATACAAATTATTTCTTACAACTACTAAGGCCTTGTTCGTTTCCACGGGATTGAAACTCAGGAATGATTCCTAGCCAGATTCGTTATTCAAATTTGTATAACAACCGGAATAATTCTAGCCAGGAATAGACCAATCCGATGGAAATGAACAAGGCCTAAAAGTGCCAAACTGATAACAACACACTACTGTGAGAATTGAAGAACCTCCCCATGTGAACCCACCATGCAGTACTGCTTGCCGGCTTTGCCGCATGAGGTTTCGTCTTAAACTTGCAATTCCTTCAGCTTCCTATTCCTTTACAAAATGAGAACAGCTTTTCAGTCCACTTTTAAAGTTTGCAGTCCCCGGCCAAGCAGCAAGGATTCGACTCTTAACAACTATCTGCAGTGAGAACAAATTTTGAGTATGAGACTAAAATGCAAATAATAAATCTGCATCAATTTATCATCGGTATGAGTAAGATACATGTTACTTTGCTATATCTAATTAGCACAAGCCATCACACATGTGTACTTTAGAAAGATTACAATGGTAAGATTGGCCCAACTAAACAGTAATAACAAAAATTAAAGTTGCAAAAATTATAAGGTAAAATTATTAGAGTGCCACAAAACATAGAACAGTTTACACTGTATAAAAGCAAGGCAGAACATACATCATGGGCATGCTATTAAATGGTTTTATATAGGTATGATTGCTCATGAATTCAAAATTAATTTTCTTTTTTAGTTACGAGTCTTTGATACAGATAGCTGTAGAGCCGAAAAAAGGTGAAGAGAGCAGAGTTACTTGTTATGCAATATAACTGATTAGTACACAAGAAATCCAATGCAAGTAGCATGTTTTTAGGAGTCCTTCTCACAGATAAAGATAATGGATGAAAATAAACACATGATACATAATATAGCTTCTTGACAGTAACTGGATATAAGTTTCACAGTAGTCTTTTGTTTCACCGCCATATGAATGGTTATTTCTTGCTTTCAAGGAGTGAAAAGAGTATCTCAAGGAGAGAGGATTTTCCCTTCAGTAAAGAAGCGCATTGTTTTCCTGATGCTTGGAAATTTCAGAAATGAGCATACAAAAGCAACTTACCTCGTCTAGACACCGCCCGCAGAGCACCTGTTAGGCCTGCAATTGTCTGAGTTCCATTACATATGTAAGTCGGCAGTCGGTTGTATGAAGACTCAATCGTAGTGTTAGGCCTGCAATAAAAGAACGATGCATCAGGTTGTCTACTGGATTAAGAACAAACAAAAGAAGACTTGCTTTAACCCCACGGAGACATCCCTAATGCCGAACGTGATTATGTAGGACTCCATCCTGCACCGACTCCGGGAGGCGGGACGAACGCGCCGACGCTGGCGCCGTCAAAGCACCACCCGTGGTAAGAGTACTCGCAGGCGCCCCTTGCCGCCCATCCGCCCCCGCGAGAGCGGCACGAGGCGGTGCGGGCAAAGCGCCTCGAACATGCGCCACTCGCCGGGCGTTGCGGTCGTACCAAGCCAACGCTGAGCCCCAAAGACCATCTTGACGGCGGCGCCGCGCGTGTCGATCGAGGTCGCAGACGGGCGCGATCGGGTACCGCTAGTCCGGTCGGTCGAATGCCTGCGCCTTTGGACCCGTCACCACTTCCTCGGTTCGCGGCTTCTAGGCGAAGCGCGAGGGCATCGGACTCTTGGTAGATCCGCTTGATGCAGCAGCAAGGGAAATCGCGGGTAAGATGTGAAGGCACAGGAGCCGTGTACGACGGAGTCGCGCCGATGACGTTCTCGAGGAAGATGAGAACCCTGTGCGTCTCCTCGTAGATCCGCTTGATGCAACCTTTCCTTGCCAACCTCTGGATCGCCAGCAAGCACATGCCAGGCACAAGCTTTTGCTAGCTTCGGCTGCCGCGGCCGTGCGGGGCAAAAACTGAAGGGCGAGCGCGCGGGAGGCAAATTTGGAGAGACCCGGTCTTTTCCTGATAGGAAAGACCCTCATCCTTTACGTGACACGTGTACATGCATCAACTTTAAAGCAACCTTCCACCGCTTCCGTCGTTTCCATCTTCTCGGTTACTAACGTCAATAAGCACACGCCGTTAGTGTGTACTTCCATCCAATCCAACAATAGACCCTTGTCTTCTATCGGAAGCCACCGAGATGGGCCACCGGGGTCGCCGCGCTGGAGGCCGCCGCAGGCTCGGGTGTGGTAGAGCTTGAGTGGCGGCGGTATTGCTGTGCTGGAGGCCGTTGATACGCGGGCTTGGGCGTGGTGGAGCTCGAGCGGAGGCGGGGTCGCCGTGCCAGCACCCACGGGCAGACAGGACATAGGAGGAGGAGGCACTCTTTGCCTGATCTGCCTGGACGCCATGGAGCTTGGCCGCACTTTGCGGAAGTGCCAGTGTGCCTGCTCGCCAGCCACCGCACCTCGGGCTTGGGCGTCGACGCCGACGCACTCCGCCTGCCGGCACACCTGTTCGGCATCTTCGCCGGCCACCACGGCGCTGAGGTACGTCCGCGGTCTTAATTGAGAATCCTCAAAAGCCACTCCATTGACATCGATGGCACCTGATTCGTAGTTTCTTATTGCTACAAAGGTTGTGAATCCAGGTGCTCTTGATACTTCTCGGTGAGGATTTAGAGATCAAATCTAAGCAAGCAACCAGTTGGCGTTGGAATGAGTTTTTGGTGGTATTATTATAAAATTATCTTGAATCTATGACTTAGGCAATTTTTCTATAGAAGTAATTTTGTTGAAAGGCTCTGTAGTTTGTACTCATGTTCTGTAGCATGGTTCCATATGGTGATTTTCGCTGTGTCTGTAGTTGGTTTCTACTATTTAGGAAGATAGGTATACTTATATGGGCTATTCTCAGATCGAAAATGATGAGATGCTGGATGACCATCTATGGTTCAGTCTTCCCTTTTTATTTCCCTTATTAACTGAAATAGCTCATATTTTGTTCGTGGTCCAGATACATGACTAACTTGAGAGCATTTGATCCTTTCCTATAGCTGAACTCTTCCTTTCTTAGTGTTGAATGAATTGTCATGACTATGGGTTCAATCCGTACATGTTTATTACAATATGTTGGATGCGACAAAATTGCCATATTGATCTCCCCAGCCCTGCATCTTCTTCGCCAGGTGACATGCATGGTCTACTGAATCCACTGGGATCTAGCTGCAGCGGCTTACTAATGGTGTGGTCGGTGTTGACGGCTTGTGTTTGGTAGTGGTTATTCATGGGCAGACTAAGTGAGGGGCTGACCCTAGTTAGTGGTTGGGTGCTGGCCCTGAGGCAATTTAAGAGCAGGAAAAAGAGGAAGAGGAATAAGAAGAAATTGTGAAGGAAAATGCGACACAGTTTGGGAAGTCAATTGTGACTGAGGTTTGTCTCCTGCCTATTAGCTAATTTAGAGATTGCCAGCATGTATCTGAGTGTTGGACTATATGCCCATCATATGCTACATGATGTGATAGAGGTGGATCATTTTTTAGCCTGTCTATGACAATGTGAGAATGCTACACTGCTAGTTGTTCTACTCATTTGTGCATTGCACAATCACTTGAGTGTGCAAATTTACCACTGTTGATCTCATTTATATTTTCCAATCATGCAGTTTGCACTCCTATACAACTATCCTAGTGTGCTAGCTTTCTGAAGTTGTTCCCAACTAGAAGTGAAAATATTCAGAGCTGGAAATATGTTGTATTTGGTACAAAAAGGCTATATGAATGATCCATGATGATGCTACCCACCATCACATTCCTGTTGCCATTGGAGGAGATTCAATTTCATGCAGGTTCCTTTTGAAGCTACTAAAGACAAGAATTTACTGAAGTGTGGACATATGTGGGACTTTTGTTCTGAAATTGCTTTGCAAGAGTTGCTGTACAAATGGCATAAGATATATGCACATTGTAAATTTTTATGGCATCTTGGCAGAGTTGACCCCTGTATACAAGGTTGTTTCTGCTGAAAATGATTACTGTTTTGCAGGGTGATAACTTCCTTGAATTTGAATTGGCAATAAGAAGTTAACAACCAGAAATTGAACAGGTGGTCTTTTTTCAAACCAGAAATGTTACATGTGGCTCTATTCTAGAATTTAATATACATATGAATTTCAATAACAAACTAGGCTGTGTAGGATATATATTCTAAGTTTTCATATATTGAATGTAGCAGTACAACAGTACAAGTGAACAAGGAAGCACCTTGCTGGCTCCCACATGCGTCCATTTCATTTATCAAATTTTAAGCAATGACGAGTAGGCACTTCATGATGAGCTTGAAGAGATTTGTAAACTCTCCTCGAATTGGTGGAATGATCATCATGGAATTATCTCCAAACGGCGTCACTATGTTTTGCTTGTCACCAGTGTTGTAGCAATAGCACTAGCATCGAGTTGAAATGTCCCTAGACCAATTATATTGCCAGAATGAAAACGAAATACAATCTGAAATAAATTGTTAATGAAGAGACATTAGTTTTGTCAGTGGCTTTGGTTGATATTACAGCCTGCCGTGAAGATGGATAACCTGCTGACCTCTACATCCTTTTCTTTTTAATTTTGATTGTCCAACCTATCTTGAACCAGTTGTGAAGCTTCCACTAGAAGGGACATTAGTTTTGCCAGTGCCTTTCTCTGGAAGATAATAGCAGCCGTCTGCCCCCCTCTGCCTGTGCTAACGGCGTCACTGGGATAAGATGGGAGAGTGAGAGTCCACAGGTTGATTGCAAGTAAAGGAGGGAGGTCTTTTGAGATGAAAGAAAGACCGGGTCTCTCAGAATTTGCCTCCGAGCGGGAGGCCGTGATCACCGTGATATGGCAGGTTGCCGTGATTTGAGTAGAAAAAATGGAAAATAAATCGGTGGGGGAGAAAAATCGGTGGGGGGCTTGAGGAACGCACGGAGAGGAGGAGAGGCAGAACGATCGCGGGGAGGAGGCGGCATGCGTGTGTTTACCGCACGATAAAAAATCTCCTACTTTTACGGTGATGTGATTGGTAGGCTTCTTTCCTTTTTAACAATGATACGGTGATGTGGTTGGTAATTGATACGGTGGGCAGGAGAGGCAGTCATGCGGTGATTGGTACGGTGATTGGCAGGAGAGGAGGCAGATCTATCGCATGAAGAGGCAGAACGATTGTTACTATATTTTTTGACCGCACGAAGAAAATCTCCCCTCTTTGTTCTTTTTATTTGTAGAGAAAAGTATAAATATATCATTTTGTGATGAATATTTTTATAAAAATATAAAGTCAAAGTTATACTTTGGAGATTATCATTGTTCTAAACGACTTATATTTTCAACATGGAGGGAATATAATATGTTGTTTGTAACTTTTTTTCACAACCGTGTTGGTGTTGCTGCACGTTTTTTATGAAGAGAAAAAAATGTCTTGATGACAGTAATAGGTCCTAGGTGTTCTTACCAAAGCCAAAAGCGATATGCCAGTAGGGTGGGTCGGGCCAACTACTACGAGGAGAAAGGACCAGGGACTGCCTTATCTACTTAGCGGATAATACATAGAAACCAATTGCAACTGTTATAATAACCAACTAGAAAAAAAACTAAATATAAGCTGATCAAGGATGTATCTGTAACTCTACCCCGTACTTATACTATATAATATATACAATAAGTGTTAATGAGCCTCAGATCGGCACTCAACATATTATCAACCCACACATGCTGACATGCATGCTCACAATCGCACACAACACACGGCACACAAGCAATAAAAACACTCATGATACACTGGATGTAGGCATTCTATGTATTGTATACTACGCTTTTTTAATGGGTATGAGACATCAATTATTAGTCGAAGGTAAAAAATGACAACTCTTGGCATATCAAGTAGGGGAACATCACACGTAATTTTGTTTATATGGATTAGGCATTTCTTCATTAACAACATCGATAATCTCACTCCGGCCATCACCATGGGCAGCCCCGACTCCATCATCGACTTAGCATTCTTGGCGACACCAATCATCCTATGACATCGGCAGCTCGCCACGACACTTGTACTTATCATCCTGCGATATGACTCGGCGTCTCGCATCATCTCTCACTCTACCCAGTGTCCCTGTAGCACCCCTCGACCTCTCACGTAGTCAACATGACTCTGTGTCATTTGGTCTCCTATTGAGGAAATCGGTGTCCCACAACGACGCTCGACATCTCACAATACCACAATCGTCAATGCATGCCATGACTGCATCACTCGGCCTCCTGCTACGACACTCGATATCTCATGATAACTTGCTACGGCATCCCTTTGGCCTGCGGCATGATATGGCGTCCCCGTAGGCCGTAGCATCCCTCATTAGCCTACAACATCACCAAGGATGTCCATCACCCCTTCGACGAAATACCTCTAAGGGTAACCTTACCAATTGGAAGAAGAGGTGAGTGTATCGAAATAAACCAAGCAACCAAACACATCCTAAAGTTAGCCAGGCTTAGACAACACAAACAACCAAACAACTATGGGTTAGCTCGATGGGAGCAAGCTAAAACTGCCCAGACTAGGATTCTAGCCAGTCTACAAGTTGGCCACGAAACCAAACACACCCTTAGCATCCCTCGACTATCACTCGGGCAACATCACCAAGCCCAACCTGAATAAACAATGTCCCTCACACTAACCATATAATGTCACTTGACATCTCTCTACTATCACACAGACAACGTCGCCAAACTCAACCTGACTGAAAGAAATATACTTCGTCCTTCTAAATTATAAATCATCATAGCTCTGTTTAAATCATTTTTTAGCTTAGACTAATTTCATTGGAAAAATATATTACTATCTACAAA
The DNA here is from genome assembly GCA_015844335.1 of Chrysopogon serrulatus. Classification (NCBI taxonomy): domain Eukaryota; kingdom Viridiplantae; phylum Streptophyta; class Magnoliopsida; order Poales; family Poaceae; genus Chrysopogon; species Chrysopogon serrulatus. Next base: position 70,563 of record JADLZL010001486.1, read on the forward strand.
GCTAAATAAGTATACTAATAAAAAATTTATTAGTGCGAATAAAACTAGTTTGGTGTTTAGACACTGATGTATTTTTCTTTAAACCTAAATAACGTTAAAGAAATCTAACTTAGAATAAAACCAAAATGACCTTCAATTTAAAACGGAGGCATTGATTGTTCGGAAAATAAAAATACAGAATTGGTCGGAGTTGCTTATACGTAACTGCTACACGATCCGACGGTTTAGGAACGGGCTGACTGAGTGGTTAGTCTGGCTCGGTATCTCCCTCTTCGGAGTGGTCAGAGTGTGAGTCCCAAAAAACTCACTCTTTGTGGTATTTATGTCACATTTTACCGAGGGGGCCCCCTCCTCTGCCCCATGAGAAAGCATAAATCCAAGACTAGCCGAGTCTTACGGGAGTTACGGTTTCTTAACTTGCGTGAAAAGACCTTCTAAAAAATGTCTGGGCTGCCTTACCTTTCATGGGTCAAGTTTTTTTTTTACATGATCCGACGGTTCGAATCAAACACAGTACTCAGAAAGGAAAAGAACAAGCACCGTCCCAAACTCCCAATCCCTGGCCACCAAAATCTGAACAGTCCCAAAACACGACAGGCCTGGAACTGATGAAACGATTCCGTGTAGTATGAATAGCATCTGAATTGACCTGAGCCTGTCCGTGTAGACGGAAAGCGAGACACGGAGAGGCTGCCGCACCCGCACCGTGTCACGCTCGCTCCTTGAAAAGGAGCTCGTGCGGTCGTGCCACCACCAGCCCACACCGAGCACCGAGCACCGAGCAGCAGCACCACCACCGCCCGGGCGGCCTCTCCACTTCCACTTCCCCTTCCCCCTGCTGGCTGCTGCTGCACTGACGCGGCCAGCGCCAAAGCTTTCCTTTCACGATAAGGAGATCGCAACCTCTCGGGGCCACACCCCCCAATCTCCAACGACGCCGTACCACGCACAGACGCACTCGCGCCCCATGGCCATGGCCTTCCACTTCCACCCGCTGGCCGCCGCCTCGCGCGTCCGCCTCTGCCCCCTCCCCTTCGCCGCCTCCCCCCCCCTCCTCCTCCGTCGCCATCGCGGCGCACCACCTCCACCACCACGCCCGCCGCCGCCGGTTCTCCGCCATCGTGGCCACGGCGGCCCCCGCCTCCGCCTCCGCCGCCGCGGCGACCACGGAGTTCGACTTCGCGGCGTACATGGGGGAGCGCGCGGTCGCGGTGAACCGGGCGCTGGACGCCGCCATCCCCGCGGGGATCCCCCGCGGCGCTGCACGACGCGATGCGCTACGCGCTGCTGGCGGGCGGGAAGCGCGTGCGCCCCGCGCTCTGCCTCGCCGCGTGCGCCGTCGTGGGCGCGCCCGAGGCCTGGGCGATGCCCGCCGCGGCCGCCGTCGAGATGGTGCACACCATGTCGCTCGTCCACGACGACCTCCCCTGCATGGACGACGACGACCTCCGACGCGGAAAGCCCACCTGCCACGTCGTCTACGGCGAGCCCATCGCCGTCCTCGCCGGGGACGCGCTGCTCTCGCTCTCCTTCCACCACATGGCCAGCATCGGATCCTACCCTCCGGACGTAGACCCGGAGAAGCACCCCGCCCGCGTCGTCCGGGCCATTGGCGAGCTCGCGCGATGCATCGGATCGGAGGGACTCGTCGCCGGCCAGGTCTCTGTCTCTTCGTTTATTTATCAGAATTATGAATTGCTTTCAGCCATTCGTCAGTAAAATACAAAAATCGAGCAATTTCTTATCCTGGCATTCTTTATAATACGGAGCATCTTGCTGACGGCGATGCTGTCTATGCTCTATTTGTCTGCATTCGCTGGAATTAGATATTGAAAATTAATAACTCTCTAGCAAAGAATGCGTCTTCCAAGTGCTTAAACAAATTGCTGACAATGCTCCACCTGCCCTCGCCATCCAGGTTGTCGATCTTGAGATGACCGGCACGTCTGAAACTGTGCCCCTTGAACGCCTAGAGTACATCCATCTCCACAAGACTGCTGCATTGCTTGAGGCCTCAGTGGTGATTGGGGCAATCATCGGAGGTGGCACGGATGAGCAGATTGAGCGGCTGCGGAAATATGCCAGGTCAATCGGGCTGTTGTTCCAGGTGGTCGACGACATACTTGATGTCACCAAGTCGTCAGAGGAGCTAGGCAAGACGGCGGGGAAGGACTTGGCAAGTGACAAGACGACATACCCAAAGCTACTGGGGTTAGACAAGTCTAGGGAGTTTGCAGAAAAGTTGCTTTCTGATGCAGTAGAGCAGCTTGCTCCTTTCGACAAGGAGAAGGCAGCACCTCTATTGCATTTGGCCAACTATATCGCCTATAGGCAGAATTGAGGAGGAATTGAGGTGATGCTTATTCCATTGTTGCTCATTGTCGATCTGTAACTTTGTAAGGCTGTTCAACTTGGGTTTGAGGAATATATCCAAATCATCATGTGATGTATACTAGCTGTAGTTCTGTAATGAGGCTGTTTAGTTGAAAATATCAATATCATATCAAATTAGTGAAACCAGATTGAGTGGTTGAAACCAATCATTCTGCCTTATCTTCTCTGGCTGAACGCTGTGTTGCATTCATGATACAATTGAAATCTTCCAAGCAATTTCAGTTAAAAAAATATTCAGTTGCAGAGCACTTGCAGGTTTCTACTAGTGGTTGTCCAAAATTATTTCATTTTTTTATATCTTATAAACTCTAAACCCTCTAGTAGACCAAAATTCCTTGTGGTGATCTGTAGCTTCAAACTCTAAACCCTCTTAAACAAAATGTTCAGTTGCAGAGCACTTGTAGGTTTCTATGTTCTTCTTACCGGAATATGTTATACTTTTCTGAGTCTTGCTTGTGTATCACAATTGCAATGTTCAGAGTTTGATAGAGTCAACAATTTTTGTGTCCAATGCTGGAAGGAAAGTGTCCACCAATGGATGCCTTGCTGATTCAGTTTGGTTGAATTTGGGAGGAGAGGGGGCGGGTTGGTGGAGGGCACCTTACCTTGCGTATATTTTTTTTCACTTATTTCTTTTCCCCTCGAAGAACGCAAACAAATTTGGAAGAATCGTACGTATGGCTTAAATGTGATGAATCAGACAGACAGGCAGACCTTTGATATGTTTCGGGATTCAGGAAGCACGGGTGCACTGCGGATATGTATAAATCGAGAGTGTAATTATTGATGGCTTAAATTTCACCAAATTATTGTTTCTTCTGGCAAGATAAATATTTACAGAACTGTAACTAAATTTTGCTTGCACAACTGAAGAATGCAGCACCTACCGCTTTAAGGAAAAACGATAAATGGAACATCAAATCCCTGTGGATAATGCATGCTATATCTAACAAAATGTATGCAAACAAATGTTTCGAACTTCATCATTGCATTGATTGAGGTGGACATCTTGATTCTGATGTACATACGTGCTCTGCATAGGCTGTGCACTTCATTTGGCTTCAGCTGACCACTCATATGAAACCAAATACTTCCTGTGTGGTCTCATGAGCTCCTCATCTGACGAACAGAATGGATACATAAGACCATGTTTTCATTGGTTATGGAAGCTCTGGACCATTTCCTAGTAATATTTTTTAATGAAACTGGAGGGACTGAGAGCCCCTACAGGAATTTTTTGAAAAAAAAGTGCAAGAGTTACAGGGCTAAAGGGGAACAGCAGGGGGGCAACAAAGTAACAGAATTAAGAGAAAGAAGGAAACAAAGAAAATATTAAAGAGGGACGCAATTACAACAGATTTTCTATCCATAAATCAAAAGAGAGCGAGAATCTTGTCGTAATCTTGTAGGGAGGAATTACTATTTTTTATGTCACTGTAACATTTGTATTGTAAGATTTCTTGACTGAAAGCAAAACTAGTCTGTGCGCCTCTGGCGCTCTGTAGTCAAACCTGAATGCTGCTGCTGCTCATTTGAACAAACAAATGAATGCAGACGATGACCATGCCTCCTTTGGTAGCATATGCTTACGTTACTCTGCTAGCAATCATGTATGTGGATCTTATCTTGTAGTTGTATGTGCTATTTTATTTCATGTCACGGTAAGATTTTGTTGAATAAAGATGCAAACTAGTCTCTAGAGTCTAAAAATCACGCTGAACAAGTTAAATAACCTGATTCTCATGTCATCATATGAATGGGTCCATCTGTAGTTGTGTCTTGATCGATTGTGTCTAGTTTATGCTCAATGTCAACATTACCGGTATTTGAGTTCTGTTGACTTTGACAATGATCCTACATGTTCCATGCATTGCATATATTTAAATCCGTTTTGTTTCTTTTAATGCCATCGTAAGCTGTCTTGACTGAAACGTGATGGAATATTCTTCGGAGTCTAGTCAGAATTGCGTTGCGCAGGTTTTTTGTCACCGTTTTCTATGTAATCGTTTCTTTACATGGAGCCTCAAAAAATGTAGTTTATGACAGAAGGAGGGTGATTTAATAGTTTATTTGAACAGCCTTGTGAAGCACTCTACCTGCCATTACCTTGCAGGCCGTGTTTACTGGATAATATACTGATAGCACTAAGAAGATCAGAATGATTCATGTTGTCTTCCTGAAATCAGATAGCTTTTAATTTGTGAACTGCAGTCGGATGTGAAGGATTATTCTCATTGATTTGGTCCCAAATTATAAGTCGCAAAAGTTTTGGCCATGACAAGCGAAGATGTGCATAGTTGTTATCTCGGAAGCAAGCACGGCATAGCGACACACAGGATTTCGATCGTTCTCCTTTGTCCTTTCCTCCTCGATCCGGACCTTGGGAAAGTACTGCCGCCATTTCCTTTTCTGTAAAGCGCGGCCTTTGAGAGACGGTACGGTTCCTGTACCCAACCGTGGAACAGAACGCACGGCACAGCCACAGACTGATTGACTCGACCGAACGCCGTGCCTACAGC